>JAHZNE010007269.1:0-11130 GCA_027744055.1 Callyntrura sp. NNG-2020 | reverse complement strand
ACGCATCTACATATCTATGTTGTACGCATTTCAACTTTTCTTTACTGTCACTTGCATTACCGGACAGAGTATATCAACTTATCATTGATCAACAACCAATATTTTCCAATGAAAGCTGACGTATTCCAATTAACGGGCTAGTTTTGCCACAAGAAAAGCTGTTAGTTAGTTGTTGTTAGTAGACAATGTTAGTTGTCAAGCATTTGAAGTCTCCCTTAATATCATTCCAATCCACCCTAATTTATAGCTTTTCAATTTCTAACAAAATATTTCAAAAAGAATGCCTTAGTTTTAACAATATTAATCCATCTATAAATTTGGCTATGAATATGGTAAGAGATAATCTCAACTTTCAACAGAGAGACAAATATGACGGAAGTTAAAAATGTATGTATCCTAATACAATTAAGTTTGGCACACGAATATGTATGTTGTTAATTATAAGAGATATGTAACAGTACAGAACAGGATCTGCGAATTTAAAACTGTCATTTAGTCATTTCTACGTTCTCGTTCTCATGCAGTTCAGCAGTGCAGTATTATGCCAAACGTAAGAAATATACGCGGAAAATCTTCACGGAAGTATTTGCTTGTTGCCATATGCACAGTACTGCCAACTGCGGTACCCTATGTACTTGACGTTTTAGTCAGTGAGGCCGTCCGGCCGTACGCGCTTCTTTTCCGAAACTACATGACTTCGGAAAAATTGCTTCTGGGATCAATCCCTACGTATTTCGAGTTGTGCATCTAGATTTTTGTTTGGCAGCAAACATCCCTCAGAACCCCTCAGTGGTCTTAGCATAATAAAACTTTGAATGACACCAGGCGTTCATATTTGGTACCAAGGTACCTCCTACTTCCTACGGAGTTGTACCCCTGTGGCCCCCAGGGGGATTTTTTTGTAAATTTGTGTTCATTGTCGCTCGGACACATTTCATTCGATTAAGACGGTTGTTTCTTTCTTTTGACACGATTTTTTCGTACTAGTATGTGTCATGTTCTCGTTCTCTATTTTCAATATCACTCAATTCAGCCGAATTTCGTAACAATTATATGATTTGATATTCCAGCGCAGTGAAAGTGCTGCTTTTTTGCTTTTGTAAATTGATATAGAGAAGTTTCCTTTGTCAGTCGAGTAGAACTCAAAGTAGAACCATCGCATTTACCGTCTTCAAATTTATCTCATATGACAGGCATCAAATAGCAAAGATTGTTCACACTCTTTTGAATAGTCTCAAATGTTCCTACTTCCAAAAATGATGTGTGTTTATTCTTGGAACATGCAGTCTGTTTCACTTTAAAATATTATGTTGTGTTGTACCCTTGTACATATGAGCATAGGTGTGCAAATTTTCCATTTAAATATTCTTTTAAGGCGGCATCAATTTGACTACGTCCGTATCTATACGTGTGTGTAACACACGCATTACATGTAAGTGGGAAAAGGCATAATTCTTGATGCCTTTAAATTTTAGACATCGCAGTAATAAAGTTTGCTTGTTTGAAACAGCAAGTATAGAAATGGTCAAAACATTAAAAATACCTTGGGGTGGTGGACTAATGCTCCGGTTCCTCGAACGTGACCTATTAACAAAATAATTTACAATTGTTAGTATTTAAATTTACGGTACAATATTCCTAAAACAGAAGAGCAGATTTCCGACCATCATTACATTATTTTCAAAATTGCTTTCAAAGGTTCACTAATGAATATTAATGTGTCAAATTGTAGGTCTGTCTACCATAGTCTCCACCCGTCTGTTCTGGCTGTATCGAGGGATTTCTCAAAACCGTAAAATAAGATTTAAGACATCACAAAATCGACGGTTCATCATACATGGATATTATTGGTGACAATGTTAACAGCTATGTGTGTCTAATTTGTGAATTCTGTCATAAATCTATTATTTTATAGTTTCAAAAGTAAGGAGACAATCACATAATGTATTTTTGCTTAACCTAACATGCAAACGACAGGCTGTATTTTTTCTGTTTTTACAAACTCTCCCATAGCGTCACAAAGGGTGAAAAGAGTTGAATGACAGTCAGAAATTTGCTTCAGATTTAGGAAAACTTGCTCAAATGGTATAAAATCTTGTACAATAGTACTTATTTATTTACCGTGACTTCCCAACTCGTCGTAAAGGACGGGGACTTCTCGATGGAGACCTCGAATAAGACCGTCGTCGTTTTGGCCCTGGTGGTGGTCGTTTTCTCTTTGGAGAAGGCGACCTTGAAAACGAACGCGACCTAGACCGCTTGGAGGCATACGGCGACAATCTGCGAGGAACCGGTGAAAATGATCTTGACTTAGATCGTTTTCGAGCACCGGATGTTTGAGCCATCTTTTTTCGACGGTCCTTTTCACGCATTAGACGCTCGAATTCTTTCAATGGATCATCAATTATTCTGAAAGTTTAAATACAATAAATAATACTACATCAGTCAAGATATCAAAACGGAGAATATCATATTCTTCATTTTGGTAAATAGAGTAAAATAAAAAATACTAACCCAGGCCTCGTTTCGTCCTCCCTATCTCTATGAGGCTCATCCACTCGATTCGGTGGACCACCGTGGCCATATGGTCTACGACCTCGTCCTCTGAAGTCGTCGTGATCCATGTGATGACGTGGTGGAGGACCTCCATGATGACCTGGCGGAGGGCCGCGATTCATGTGAGGTGGTGGTGGCCTACTACATTACAAATTGAAACAAGCAAAAATACATACATAAGTAATCACATTGTAATTTAGATACAAATAAGCCTACAAGCACAACGTAACGTTCAAATATTTACTTGTAATTGCTTGGATATGGTGGCATATTTTGACTAGGACCAGATGGGGGAGGGCCTCCGGGTGGACCTGTTGAAGTTACATATTACTTTTTATTTGACACCCCAGGACATAATGCATGTAATTCATTGGACATTTAATTTAAAATTAGCAATACCAAATCCAGGAGGTGGTAGCCCTGGTCCACCGGGTGGAGGTGGTCCCTGCGGGGGACCATGACCAGGAATTGAACCACCCGGATATCCTGGAGGAGGTTGCATTGGATTGAAAGGAGGTGGAACGTTTGGAGGCATTGAAAGAAGCTGCTGTCCTGGTGCCTGTTGTTGAGGTGGACCTCGTGGTTGACCCGGTGGAGGGCCATCTCGTTGAATGTTATCATGTCCTACATTTCCAGGTCCATGTGGTCCTCCATTTCCAGGACCATGTGGTCCTCCATTTCCGGGGCCATGCGGTCCACCATTTCCGGGACCATGCGGTCCTCCATTTCCAGGGCCATGCGGTCCTCCATTTCCAGGGCCATGTGGTCCTCCATTTCCAGGACCATGTGGTCCTCCATTTGGACCATGTGTCCTATGAGACCCGTCCTCTCCAGGAGGTAAAACGTCAAACCCAGGTGGTGGTGGTTCCACACTCCCACCAGTTCCGCCAGGAGGAGGATGAGGTTTTCGTAATCCATGATGTCCGGAGTGATGAGGTGGTGGCCCTCCAGGAGGTCCTCGAATCATCCCGGGTAAAGGTCCGCCGTGAAACGATGGTCGACTTATAGACTGAATAGCACGTTGTTCTCCAGCAGTAGGTTCTACTTTTGCTTCAGGTCTTTTGGGAGAAGCAAACGGAGAAGGAATTGAACCATCATTGAAGTCATACAGATCTGTTGAACAAATAGTTGTATTTTAATGGAATGTAACGAAATATTGCATTGTTAAAAAAATAAATATGATTTATACCCTTTGTAGACTCTGGATCAGTATTATTTGTCCCTTCATTCTCAGAGTCAATCTTTTTCGGGGAATGGGGAAATAGGTCATCAGGTAATTCATCTAATGACAATTTCCTCGATTCGTCAACTTTTGGAACATCCACCTTCGGTGGAGACTTTTGTGGCCTTTCAGGAACCTTTTCCGGTTTGGAGTACCCTGTATCGCTTTTAAAAGCATTAACAGTTCCTCTGAGAAATCTATTAGGAATTAATGAGGTTGGAGAAATGTCCTTTTCATGACATCCCGGACACTCGTGATCCGACTCAAGCAAATAACTTCGAATGCCTATATAATATAAATTCATTAAATATTAAAAGCTTTTTAACATCATTGCCCTACAGTTTAATGAAGGTCATGGACATGTAGAATATTAAAGAATCGTAAGGAGCGAGAAATCTAACCGTCTCGGAATAGGAAAAACCGGATTGAAAATCGGAAGCAAGAAATTTGAGAAACTACTGATCAGGCCAAAGAAAAATAGACAACGTAGCTGTTCTATGCCGTAAATTTATTCTGTTCTAAATTTTCTGTGTGTTGTTAGTTGCGATTTTTTTAAACGCTGGAAATTAACTGAGGATATGCTCCCGTGATCCCAAAAATTCTACAAGTCTAAGCCTTGAACTTTTAATGCTATCAGTTTCAAACTTACAATCGTCACAATAAGAATTAGCGCAACAAGGGACTAATAGAGCATCAGTAAGTAGATCTTTGCAAAGGGGGCATACTAAATCATCAGGAATCTTCGGTTTAACAGGTTGCTCCACAATTTGCTGTCCTTTACTTTTCTCCAAATATGCAGCACTACGGTAAAAACAAAATCATTAATTCTTTTGTAGCACAATATATACTTTTTTAGAGAAATTCAATGCTATAAATATGTGTTAAAGTATTACTGGTCAACAGCCGGTACTGCATATCGACCTTCAGGAGTCATCAAGGCTCCAGGAAAATCAGGACTATCTACAACAACCATAAAACTTCTGGGTATTCCAGTACTTTTCTTCACATCAGGTTGGACCGTCTATGCACATAAACCATTTACATTAATTAGCAACAACAATAAAAAGTGACTTATAAAGCTTATGGATTGACCAATTAATGACTAATCGTCATTTTCAGTAGTTTAACGTACGGGGACATTGGGGCAACGACTTATCCAATGGCCTCCTTGATTACATTTATTACACCGATAGTTATCTGGAACGCGACCATGTTGGTTTGCACCTCGAATTCTGACATAGTGGGATGGATCATAATCAGCAGTTGACTGATTCATCATAGCTTTAATTTTCTCCTCCTCTGTAAGATTCATTGAAGACAGGTCGGATCCCTGCAACAATTGTTATTAGGAATAATTATTATTGCAAACCATACAGTAGTACTGAGCTAAAACAGAAAGTCTTATAAATATTTCAATAAATTAAAAACAGTGTAACTTATATACCTTAGCCACCTCTGCTCCAGAATGCTGATGAAATCCACCTTTATGATGTAATCCTCTACCAGCATTTTCCTTTGTCGACGGAGGCGGTCCTGACTTCTTTCTGTCTGTGACAGGCACCCTCGCCACGATGACGGATGTATTTTTTGGAATAAGTGCATTTTCATCACTATAAACTAAATAAATTAAATCGTTTCGTTAGTTTCGTATGAGTTTAGTACTGACCATCATCGTGAAATCATGTTGAACAGAGTAACTATATACAAATACTTGCAATATCCCAAAACCAGAGTTTGCGGCTACTGAAAATTAATCGAATTATGTATTAATATTTAAAACTTTAAGGAATATTAAGAAATAACGACTTAATAGCTCACTTTGCATAAAATACTTACATATTTCACGTCATCCCTATTAATCCTATTTCCTCTCTTGGAACTAACCAAACAAACAAAATCTAGACGATATTTTCAATGTATTAACGGTTGATAGAAAAAATAGTCAAAGGACATCGTGAGAATTCTGAAAAGGCCTTAAAATGTAAGAGTAAAGTCTTGTTAGGCATAACTTTTTTTTATATTTCTACTTAAATGCTGCTGAAAGAAGCCTATTAGCCTATCAATGAAATAGCTATCAGATGAATCTCTAAATTATATGGCGAATATAATTTGAGCAGTGTAACAACCCGAACTTTTCACACGGTATGAAAACGAAGTCCGTTTTGAGTTCTGCAAGTTATTGAAACGGAGTGCTAATATTCGTAATATTGCAGTTATTTTCCCCGAAATCCACTTTCACAAAAACTAATATCCCATTAAACTGTTACACTAAAATGTTATATACTCTTTATACAGAAGTCAAAAATTGAATTTCTAGACAATTTATACGAAAAAGTATTTGCTTCAAAGTAAAAAAGTGCGTATGTTATTGTTTAGTTTAGTCTTTAGTTATAGACTCAAATTCAGTTTTGTTGAAGGCTGGATTGAAAATATCCCATAAAATTTGACTGTCGCTGCATTTTCAATTTAGTCTAATACTTTATAGTTCGAGGTTGGAATATTGTTTCATCGCTATTCACTCAGACCTTAATACTCGCATTATAAGTTTGTTTTCATTATGTTGCGAAAGACTGTACTTCATCAATTTATAACAACACTTGGCTTGGCTGCTCATTAGTTCTACCATTAGTAAAGAAAATAATACAACTCTGTTTAATTTTAATTGTTGAGAAAACAGGAAACTTTATTCTAAAATTGCCAATTTCAACGTCAAAATCATTTCATTCAATTGAAATTATTTAATGAAATTTAAAATCAATAGTCATTGGCTGATCAATTTGTCATTCATTCTTCTCACTACGAACAAAACAATAATTTTTGATTTAATAATACCATATGGTCACGATTTCGTTTTAAAATGGAGCAGTTTAAAGACAAATTCTGGCACATATAAATGTACAAAAATATATATAATCAACAATTAATATGTACAAATATGTACATACAAATGCACAAGTTTTTCATATAAGCCTTGCTTTAACTCCCAATAACCTTAAATAAATTGTCAATTTATTATTATTATATATAGGTATATTACCATCACGTAGGTGCATTGTTACTTAAATCGTTTCGACTTACATACCTATAAAATTAACCTCACTCATTGATACCATATCATGTATATATGCATCAAGCAGCGTTTCATTAAATACTGTTCCAACACTTTGATACTTTCATTTCATCTTTTAAACAGTACAAATTTTGAAACCAAATGAAAGATAACTATAGACCAAGTAATCATGACTTTCACTTCTGCAAGTCACATTGATTTGATATCAAGATAAAATATTACATATGGCATTACAAATTTCATTCATCTGAATACTTACATTTTTAAAAAGGTCGAAAACCTTTCCTCACGTTATGCATAAACAAAAGCAAGCGTTTTTTTAGAAAACCTAAATACCATCAACAGAGGCTTGTAATACAGTTTCAATTTTCTCTGTTAAATGTACTTACTTACTTACTTAATGGCAATAAAGACGGTAAATATATTTTTAACAAACTAAGAAATTCATATTAAAATTTGACAAAACGTACTAAATTTCCTTGCTGAGATGTTATGCGTAGGGTTGTAGCATTTTCACTGTAGCCGTCCTATCCTTAACTTTCCGCCCCAACCGGTGAAATTTGTTGTTCCCAAAGAGGAAGTGGTAGCTGATGCCAGAAATCCAAGTTTCCCGGATCGTTCGATTCCGCGTACGATTAACAAGTTATAAATTACACTAACAAAGTTTAATTTACACCAATAAATTATCGTCTACTTTACAATATACTCGATTTTTGGAATTAAATTATATTGCAGTGCAAATATGAAGAAACATTTTGCATTTTCAAAGAACAAGCATACAATACAGTAATAAATGAATTACAAAAATGTCTGAATTCGTATGATTCTTTATATTCATGTTACACGTTCACCGCTAGATTGTTTTTGGAAAGTAGGATTCCGTGTAACATATCCATTCTCTAAAAATTGACACTGCATACAACGAACTAACAATGAACAATAACAAACACAATTAGACAATGGGCCATAAATTCAACTTTTCTTGACATAACCACAGTAGTTCAATTAATAATAGGACGCTTTAAACTCCACCCACAGCCACATCACCGTGTGCCTGGTGTGTTCAAACAGATAAAACACGCAAGCACAGGCTACAAGTGTTGCGATTGAACTTTACTGAAGAACGAAAGTATAAATATAAAAAAGAAACCTCGAAGTCGCCACAAATGGGCCATTCCTAATGTGTAAAATGTTAAATTTTGTCAGTTTCGTTGATTGATACCACTTCTTAGTAGCAAGCTAACATTCAGCAGCATATATTGAAAACTATATTTTATGGTAAGCTTGACACTAAATGAAGTTTAAGATCGTTAACACGTTAAAACAAAAAAAACTTAACAATAATATGACAAATACATGGTATATATACACATACACACAATACAATAAATATGCTTTGCTTGTACTTGTATAATATTATATTATGATATTACACTACAATAATAAGTTGTAAACTCGAAGTCGAACGGTTCCGATTTATTTTCTTCCGAACCGACAACCGAACATTGAACATCATAATCATATAAACCAAGAAACGATGTAACTTGACGGTACGGTATACACAAATACAACATATGCACAAAAGTAAAATTATATAAAATATGAATTATGAATGCACAAAACCAAATACTCCTTTAAAATCCTATAAATCGCTTCTTTACAGGATTTTATGGCAACTTTTTGAAAGGTCTACGCACTATTGAGTGAAACTATTATGATTAGTAGCTTCAAAAAGGTTTGTGTAATATATATAAAACATCAACAATAATAATTTTATACAAGCTGACTGTTGTAAACACAAAACGTATTATTGTGTACGGGATGTAGATGGGAATTTCAAACACTTTATCATCGTCTATCAATGACGACGAAAATAAAAGCAGTTAAATAAATTGCATTTTAAAACTCATAATTGCCTTGTCACTTGTGAAAAAAACATTGAATTCCTACATATTTAGTGAAAAACGACACTTACCTGAAGACACTGGCGCAATGATGACGACAGGATTTGTTATGTATCACTTTTATGGTAATTTTAATCTTTCAAACTTTTAGGAAAGTGTCAAAAGAAAAACAAAAACAAGAAAAAAAACACTTTTTTATTTTTTCCCTGCAAACACCAGTAATAAAACGTCGTTGATGAAGTCCGTACTGTGCTGTTGTGCGGTCAATAAGGAAATGAGATGCATTGAAATTACACAGACGCGCACTGCACGTTTGCTTGGTGTGTACTCAATGATGATGGACGACTGCGAAAGCAGAAGCGTTATTCAGAGAGAAAGGGAAAAAGTAAAATTGAAGCTAGCATTTGTGAAGATATGTGAAAATACGAAGGGTAAAGAGGTAGCAGGCAAATAGAATAGATATAGCATTCGGGAATACATTGGAGTGGTGATGATGATGATAACAGGGACGATAATACACAAAGCTTCGGAAGCCTCAGCATAACGCACGCACGCCTTCTCTTCGACACTTTGGTTTAGTTTAGTAACATATAATGTACAAAAAACGTATGCATGTATCAAAATGTAAAATGTATGTGTGTATGCCAGAGAGCCACAACGACTACACAATATATATCGCAATCGCAATGCTAGCGTATTTGGTGTGAAGTGAACCGTTCTGCCAAAATGTACCGAACGCGCAACCAAAAATAAGAAAATTTTATCATTTCATCATATCAGTCATGTTATTACTTTCTTCGTGTTCGTATTCGTACTGCTATAATATGCTGCTAAACAAGCAGGTCTGGCCGTATTAGTTCAATAACATTATTTATGCATTGTCTGTACAGTTTTGTTTTTTCATAGTAGTAATTATATGACAATAATGCCAAACATGTATGACAAAATGACAAACGGTAGTTTGTTCCTACTAGTTGAAGACAATCTCGTTAGTTGCTATGGATGATAGATAATGAAGAGTAAAGTAGTCATAGTCATTGAACGAAGTAACCCGTCAATAAGACAAAACATGTAAAGTTTATGGTTTAGTTTTTTTTTGGATTCCGTAGCATCATTTCATTTGCTGTGCAGTGGTAGCGGTACTTTCTTTCACAGCTTTGTAATTTTAATATTAGTTGAGTGCTGTATATTATTTTAAAACAATTTACGAATAAGTGTGAATTGGGCACGAGTGGGATAGTGAGAACGTCACGTCGCGTCGTATCAACATCAACTATTATGCAAAAATGTCATCCATCTATACTTCTCAGTTGTCTGTCGACTGTCGATAAACATGATGATAGCCCATCACATCACAATTGAATACTCACAACTATCCCATATTCTCATATAATGTATGTATGAGATGCTTCAGATGCTTGTGAAAAATGCTTCACACTTGCACATGTCCAACTGCCCAAGACATTATATATGTGTAAATACAAATATTTTTGTGAAATTATCTTCATTTTTCTACGTAGATTTGAGGGACGAGGACCCATTGACTTCATTACTGCTTCTTTCCACTTTCCACGTAGCGTTCCAAAAATATGAAATACATATATGTGAAATACGCGGCAGCAGCACTATAAATAATGACGCATTGTCGTGTTGGTTAGTTTTGTTTTGCTTCATGTACATTGTGCATCTTTTGGTTTGATAATGCTTCATTATTACTCTTGCTAGCTTGCTAACTTTTATATTTATTGTTAACGTCCCCACCATATTATAGCTATAGCTTATACAAATAGCTAAATATGGGTTTTTTAGTAAAACATTATTTTCGGATTGTGTACGCGCCCAGCTAGGGATTAGAAAAAAGTGCACAATAAGCTTAAACATAAATAAACACAAGGGAGTTTGCTCTTCCTGGAACCTTTTTTTAAGTAAATCTTTTGAGTCTTTTATGTTGAGTTGGTTTTTCGGGCTAGGGTACCTAAGATCTTTTTTTACATACAACGTTATGAGTCGACTGCAGAACTCCCTTCATGAGCCCTCGTCAGACCAAAACTGTGAACTTATATAAAGAACATTTAAATATTTATGTCGAAAATAAAGTATTCGTGACCCCTTCATTGATATTGGTAGCAATGCATATATTATATTTATGATGAGCCTCTGTCTATAAGTAAGAGTGCAGAAAAAGTCTTTTGTTATAACATCGTAACTGATTACTGGTGCATATTTAAAGAACATCACATCAGTACCTCCTTCGGATATAAAATATTTTGTAATCGGTCCATTTATATCAATACATTTAGGAATCAATATATATAAAAGGTGATTCCGGCGGTGGCGGTGGCGGCGGTGGCGGCGGTGGCGGCGTACCTGCTAATCAT
>JAHZNE010007268.1:0-13525 GCA_027744055.1 Callyntrura sp. NNG-2020 | reverse complement strand
TGGAGACTCCAGAATAAATATGCAGGTGAAAAGGATCTTCAATACTACCACTATATGGTTATGCACCCAGAAGATTTCCAAGCTCCAGGTGAGACTCTTAAAATTTTGTGTATTTCTTGTCTCATTGAATTTTGTATACCATACAAATTTTACCAGCTGTCTATTTAATAAAATGTTTTTTTTTGTACAGAGAGAAAGAAGTATAGTCATGTCATCAGACCATGGATTCCTATGCGTTGAGCTAGTTTCAGATTTGTTAAAATCATCAAAGTCTCTGCAACGAGTAGTGGCTGTAACAATGTATTTCATTTCAAACATGTAATTGTAATAATTCATATGTAGGATGAAAAAATGTAAGTGACTTTACCTACTAATTGCCTCTCAGCGTATTTCTGAATATCAAATACAAATGTGCATTCTATTAATTGTATTTGAGGTTTCAAACTTTGCAAAACTTCCATGCAATAAAAGAGTCAATGGTGAAAAGGTATAAATTATCTTTTTCGTAGTAAAAGTGTATGTTTCAATGATAATTTAAATTGTAAATAAATCGTTTTGTCTAGAAAAAACGTTAGTGACGTCTTGGTAAATTTATTTTCATTTCAGTATATTCTTCAACTATACCGAAAGATTTCAAAATGTCCTGTAAAACCTAATGAAAACCGTTGTTTATTAAACTTGCGCTCTCATTGTTTCCCAAGTTTGGAAATATCTGGTTTTAGCGGTGGAAAAAAGGTGTAACCGTAAATCGGGATTATGATTCATTTACAAATTATATCCTATTAAGAAAAAGAAAACTGTATTGCGGTACGCGTGGAACAATATATTCAAAGTATTTTTTCAATGAGTTGCTTATATGATGGCGTTAACTAAACCATTTGTAAAAGTGTTACCCATATTGTTCATTCCACCACCTACACCTCGTAAGGAAAATGAGGTGCTCACTTGTTATTGCTAACGGACAGTCTAAATATGAAAATATTATAATAAGAAGACGATTTGAGTGAAATCATGACATGTGTAGGAACTGTCCTCCGTCGGAGGCTTTATTATGACGTTTAGATCTGTTACAACACAAATCTGAAAAGGTGATTTTAAAAACGTATTTTGAGTATTTCTTTATTCTAAGTTAAGTAAAAAGTTATCTTAATTAATGCAGTAGGATTAGTTGTATAAAGCTAAAAGTAACATTGGAACTTATTTAAGTCGTATAAAAATATTAAATTTGTTGTTGTATGTTTAAGTACTACCACATAAAATCGCTTAAACCGCTATTACAAATATATAAAATGAGCAAAGTCTTATCCCCCATCTTTTGATAAACTCTAAGTTCAAAAGTCTTTGTTTCAATGTTTAAAAATGTGGAGCAAATTGAAAAATTTTGAAAGGTGTAATTTGTTTGTTTTCGAATATTGCCGGCAGGCACCAAGCTACATAAAATACGTAACATTCGCGATTTTATCTACTTTTTACGGTTTTGTTTCGTGTAGATTTCTGTTTCTTGATGGTTATCTCCATCGAAATCTCCGGTCCATGGGAATTGTTTTGGGCAATCGAAACAAGTTGTCATGTATCTGCAAAACAAAAAGCAAAATGAAGCATACACAAGGGTGATAATATATAAATGCTAAGCAAATAACAATTATAAACTGATAAGTACCTGGTTGAAGCTGGCGTGTTTGGTGCTTTGAAAACCAATGGGCATTTGTTTGGCAGATTGCATGGTTGTGGGGGAACAGTACGTTTCTTGCAGTCCCATCCTTCAAACGTGCTTAAGGAATCAACGGACTTTGGCTCTGTAATCCAGAGCAATGCTTGGGTAGCTGTGACAAACCATACGTCTTTCCTGCAATGTGGAAAAGTTTTGTCTCAAAAATTGTTGTCCCAAAAGCTAATATATTCTTCTATGAATGTATCACGTTACTATAGACTTACTGTGTTCTTAGAGAATGAAAATGTTCCACGTGGAATTTATTAATTTCCTCACGTAAATCCTGACAGCAATACTCGTAATGTTTTCCTTAGAATATTCGCTCACTTACCTCATACTGAGCATTTCTACCAGGCTTCAAATATGGGGCCCTCATTCCGATAATGTCTTCTCCAGTAATGTTGGAAAACTTTCCAAGGATTTCCTTCATCCCAATCATTTCTTGAGACCATTTTTCGTAACTTTCACTTTCAAGTCCTTTGGCAGTACTGTTATTCCGTATTAAAAAAATAAACAACTGCATTATATTTCCATGCCCCCCTTCTTAAACCTGTGCAACAGCCATTGTATGTCATTCCAACTTACGAAATGGTCTCTACGGCAATTTCATGTCCTTCATGGTGAAGCCTTTGGATCATATGATAGTCAGCATATTCGTGAGTAATGAAAAATGTTCCACGAATTGGACAACCATTTGGATTTGTGCGGTTAGCAAGGAAAAGTCTGTCGTATTTCTCGATATTGTTGATATTTACGGCCCCATCGAAAGTCATAATGATCATTTGAGGTGTCTGTATGAATACACAAAACAATACAAAAATCATTTTCATTTAGTGAAACCACTCAACACACAAGAACGCTTGAAGTAATCACGTGACACCTTTTGTGCATGACCGACATAACTTCACTTGTTAGGAAGGTACAATTAAAACGTATCCTCTCATTTTGCTATCCCGTTTTTTCAGGGTACTCTAACTGGTACACAGATTTTGTACAAAAAAGTAATTGTCAGCTAGGTTTTTTTATCGATGGAATTCTACTCTGAGTATGTACATGCACGCACACGATTGGTCATATATTTTCCAAATAATTAACAAAAAATCCAACTTTTGTTTTTAGGTCAAATATGCGGCTAGCTGCTGCTTACCTTCTGAGGATCAATTCGTCCTGGGATGAGAGTACCATCCTTTGAGCAATAACAATGTGGCAGAGCACAATTGTTAGATTCACATTTCACGGCCAAGTCAATCGGTGGCTCAGTTACTGGGGACGGAGCTGTTCAAAGTAATAGATGGTTGGCATTTTTAATTAATTAGTTACTTTTTATTTATTCATGAGTACGCCTGCGTACTGGGCACTAGTAGCAAAAAGTAGCAGGTTAATTGTACACCATTTAAAATAATTAACAGTCAAAGAGTGGTCATTCAACAATTAAATGGATAGACTGAGATGCCAACAGAAATTCCTTTGTCATCATACGTAATTTGATTTGTTATCATCATTAAATCACAGTGGATAAAAAGAGCACACAAAAAACGCTACAACGGCAATAGTCATAATATTAGGATGTATTGCAATAACAAACACGTACTGGTGGCAATTGGTCCACAACGAGCGTCGGCTTTGAATGTACAAAGCTTGCTGATATCGTCAAAGTAGAGACCAGCAGGGCATCTACTTTCATAGGGATGTCCATCGACACACTGAAATAAAAAGGTAAAGGTTAATTAGCTCTGCTTTTTATTGTGACCATATAAATGTACCTAACAATCATATGCACCTTGTCATTTGCCAATTACTCCGTAGTCGTACAAGGGCATCAATTAATTCTACTTTTGCCATTAATATCATCCCTGTAGGAAAACAGGATAGTTGTAGAATACGAGAAATTCCTAACAGTCCATTTCCTGCATTTTACCATTTTACTTGAGAACGCAACGGCACTTCAACTACGTATTTGCTAATGATCCTGTCTACTTTAATGATACTCTTGATTAAAGAGATGAACCGGTCTTAGCTAAGCGATCTACTTATTTACGACAACTTTACTTTACCTGATAGAATTTTCTGCAGGTTGCTGGATCCGCAAAATTTCCTGATGGCTCGGGGCACTCAAATAACTCCTTGTCTTCGTCCGGTGTGGCACCTGTACGCAACGACAAAACAATAGCATAATAATATTTGTATCGATCATTTCCTTCCTTCGACATATGTCCAGATAGGTATTAAAAGTGCCAAGTAATTTAACATCATGTTTTATGGTAAAGGGCAAGGGCCTCTTTTTTATAGCACAATTGTATATGAGCCTGTTTTTATAATAAATAATCTACTTTAAGTGGATGTCGAGTTATCACGTACAATTAAGATGATTATCGTATGTGTGTTGTATCGCCCAACGAACATACACAATTTGCTCATTTAGCAGACAAAGTAAGTAAATACTACCGCCGCCTCACTTTTAACCCTTTTAGGAATTGTGATTGAGTCGATAAATTTTTACTACGGCAATTTTTCATTTTTTTTAAAGCGTGCTATACAACACATCAACCAATTTAATCATCTCACCTCATCCATCATGAAATTTAATCTAGACACGGTATTTAAGTACTTTTTGTCTGACTGAAATAATGCGAATTTAAAGAAAAAGTTCATTCATGCCTTTCCTACTATCAAGAGACAGCCATTCTTTACAATCGCTACTTCCTTGCTCGTGTTTCGGCAGCACAAAAGTGCTATTTGAATGAGTTTCTTTTAGGATACTTACTGCCATTGGGTTACGGTTCGCATCGTATTGTTGACCAGCCAATACAGTACACAGGTAGAAAATCACGTTATGAAATAAAATAGGCAGTCTTAGAAGTTTCGCTTCAACAATCACCGTTATCATCATGCACTACACATTTTCCTTCTTACATGTCGTTTACTCGGCGTCAGCATTATATCAGCGTTGCTGCATTGAAATGAAGTAGATGCATGGCCTATTGGATGGATTCGATATACCTCGAGGAGAGATATCGAGAGGAGGTAGACAGAAAGGTGTAAATATTCTATTTCGTTTCGAATTGCGACTTCTGTCAACATTCTCATTCTCGTCATCATGACCGGGCGTATGTGTGTAATGTATATGTGTGAGCGGTGCAAGTAAATAATTTTAACATGTTACGCGATAAAAAAGGCAAAGTAAAATATTTGCCCATCTTACATAACGAAAAAATTAGCAATGCAATAAAAGCAAGAGCATTGTGTCTTGTATCATGGCTTGTTGTAGTAGCTGAAGGAATTCCTCTCGTTTTCTATTTACATATTACAATTGCATTATTTGACGATGTTACACACCGTCAAAATGGTGGTCTTTCTCGTCCCACCATAATTAGTTGCAGTAGTGGCCACAACGAGGGAGAAATAGAAACACTCTACATGCTATGCTAAGATGTTTAAGTGTTCATGCGTCATTATTTGCGACGCTTTCGGTTCTTGATGATTAATATTGTTAACTACAAACTAAAATTATGATAATTTAAAACATATGTCATATTAAAGAAAAAGAGAACGAAAGATAGCTGATATATTCTGTTTATTTTGAACGCTTTGTTTGCCCACTTTTTTGTGTCTTCATTTTTATTGCTTCTCAGAAAAAAAACGGACGGACACACGTAACTACGGACAGGTATATATTTTTTCAGCGTGTCTTACACTACAAAATATAGAATATGTAACTACTAACTACCAGACATGTCTGTTTAACATAATGACAGCCCAGAAATGAATAGATTGGTGGTTGTAGCTATCATACGAGGTGAGTTTTGCGTTGATTTCAAAAAGCCACAGGAGGCTCTAAAACGCGTTATCTGAACAACAGTTTCCTCTCATCAGTTTCATCGTCCGCAGCAACAACCACAAAAAGTGAGTGACGACGACGACGACGGACAATGT
The DNA here is from genome assembly GCA_027744055.1 of Callyntrura sp. NNG-2020. Taxonomy (NCBI): domain Eukaryota; kingdom Metazoa; phylum Arthropoda; class Collembola; order Entomobryomorpha; family Paronellidae; genus Callyntrura; species Callyntrura sp. NNG-2020. Next base: position 7,881 of record JAHZNE010007268.1, on the reverse strand, counting down.
GCATGATGACGGTGACGATACAATAACATGAATTGGTCTCCTTTGCATTTTTGCATTATTCCGCACTTTTACACACATTCAATTTTATGCCCTTCTGTACAAACTGCCAACGTATCCATTGAATAATAATCGACAATATAAACACACCACAGTCAGCCACAACGATCGTCGAGATGATCATCATGATTATCTTATCGTCACACACACACCAAAATCAAATGTCGTTCCTTGCCACTACAGTATTATTTGCTACAGGACGACTCCTACGTTTACATGTCCCTTCAACAACTCGAACAAACTTCATTTTTCTTTTTGAACAACAACAATGACAAAAAAATTTTCTTTCGTTTGTATTATTCAGATTATATTCATTTTCATACTATGCAAGCTCATCATCATGATCATTATCATGGATTGATCGGCAATGCCTAACACAATTTTGCACCTACTATAGCAGTAGGTTTCTAACTTCTAACTGCTACCTACACATAACCACCGCTCTGTAAGTTGATAGCCATTTTGATAGAAGTAATAACGGTGGTGGTGGTGCAGTAACTACAACAGTTACACCGTAATAGCATACATGTATTGCTTTGTTACAAGTACCTTCTAAAAACTTGTAAGTATCCCCTCTCCACGCTGCTTGCCTCTGCTTATCTACCAATTCTTTATGTGACTCTGACAACGAAATATTATGGTAACGAAAATAATAATCATAATAAATCATGAATGAATGTAGCAACAATGGTAGCAGCAGCGCTGGTGGTAGTAGAGATTCTCCTATCAACTTTCAGTTGTTGTTGTAGTGTCAATAGAAAATGAGAAGGACAAGAATGAGTGCATTAAAAATGGGAATTCTCCTCAGCTCTGGCAAACCTACAGAGATGAGATAATGATGAAAGGGACGAACGACGGCGACAGGACTACAAAAAAACGAGACTTTCACGTCTCCTCAAATCCCAATCGTACCGTTGAGCGGCGCGTACGCATGAATTTGCATAATGTATTTATTCTCCCTGTGTTGTTTGTTAAGTTTGAGTATCACAAAAAAAGTGAAGCCCATTTTAAGAAAATAAGAGAATATAGCATACAACAGGAAAAAAGAAAAGTAGCGTTTATAAAGAGAAGTTTTACATAAAATGAAAAAGTTTTTTTTCCTTACCAAATGCAACTGACGCCAAAACTCCCAAAAGAAGTAGACGACTACTTCGACTTATTACTCCCATCTTTACCACCGCTGGCGGGCTGCTACCCAGGCAGGACAGAAACAAACACGGGGATTCCTTGTGAGATTTTTTTTTCAGTTGTCGAATCGTATGCGCGCGTGTGTGTCACAATCACCACTTACGACCACTCATTCACTTTTACGAAAACGACAATTACAATGAAAAAACAGGCTGACTACCCCTCCTGAAAGATTGATTATTATATAACGTTTACATTACAACAACATGTAAAAATGGGAATAAAAATGGTTGCGTTAACTTTATTGTACGACCAGTACAAAGATATGTGTTGGCAATACTATTTTTGAAGAAAAAACCTGTTTGTCCCAACCAACTTTACTGGGGACTGTGTGAAGGAACAATATGAAGAGAGAAAAAAAACTACAACAGTTTCATGCAGCACTAAAATAATACGATGAATGTAATACGTATGTAGTTTAAAAATTGTAATAGTACTCAAAAAAGGAGATAAAATATTTGGCGTGTTGCCTGATTCGCCGTTGGGTAAAGAGGAGAAGGTGCAACTGCACTTTTTAAAAATAGACTCTTGCTTTGTTACTGAGAATGCTACGGTTCATTGAGAAGAAAAAAAATTTAAAAAAAATGTAGCTGTATTGGTTTATCTGTTTTTTTTGCGGTAACGACACCAGAGAGCCGTGCTAGCCCGGCGTTTAACGTTATCGAATGAACCAAAAGTTTGTTAGGTCTGGCGTTAACTTGATTTGAAATATTACAAGCCTAGCAACAGCCACGTAAACCCCATTTGAGGCCCCCAACGAACGCCAACAATGAAAGAACACAGAAGAACGCCAGAGGGGCAAGAGTTATGATGGTGTAAAGGGAAGAAGAAAAAGAAGACGTTTTTTCTCTCAATAATAACTATCAGCTTACACAAATTGCCCCACGTTGTTCCTCCTTCAACCTTAGTATTCCTGCCACTGATAAAGTTGACAACGTCGACTGCTTCCAACTCTGGGCCCAACAAGAAAAAATTGCTATGCAGGGTTGGACAGTCGGACAAGGACTGAGGGAATCCTGACAAGGGCGTTCAATGTAACCACCACCACTACTACGGCTGCTGCTGTTGCTGCTGCGGCTGTGGCAACAATATATCTGCAGATTCGAAGAAGTGGAGAGACTTCTTTCTTGGCAGTGAATGTACAATTTATTTATATATGATTACCCCCACAAATAAATGCAGACATTACACGCTCTATGTAGATGTGCACATTATATGGGATGCAATAATGCATTTACACTAGTAAGTAGGAACTTTATATACCTAAGTATATCATTTCTATCGCTATTGTTACGGCTTCGCCACTGTTGTTGACTCTCTGATTTTTCATTTCTTCTTCTTCTTCTTTCTTGGCTCTGCGTGAATGAATATTCGCATCATTGTTACATGACTCCATAGTAAGCTGCGCAGGGAGGAGCAACCAGCGTAGGCAAGTAGACATTATTTTTGTGCTACCATTTTATCTGGTGGTGGTGTACATGCAACATATAATATTAGTTAGCAGAAAGCGTCAATACAAATAACTACCTTTTTATTTCAACTGCTACATTGCATTGGTTATTATTATTATTAAGGTACACTGTAGTGAATCTTATTGGAATCGTTGTGTCTGTTAACCCCGTCCGTCCGTCCGTCGGCACGATAACTCGTATACGGCAAGGAATTTCAAAAAACTGCTTTTACAAATCGACAATGATCAATAGCTCGAACGAGTTCGAAGATGGACACTTTTGGTCAACTCACCGGGGGGAAATGGAGTGGTAAAAGTGTAAAACACGTCCAAATGAGCTGAAATTTGGTATACATGTACTGTATATACCAAAATAGCGCTTTATGAAGTCTGACAGCGATTGGTTGACCTGGCTGACCTCCAGAGGTCAAACAATGATCAAATACACTGTTTTGATTGTCACTTCAAGACGTTAACTCCGATTGAAACTGAGTTTTCGATAATTGATAATACTGTTGAAGAGCTTCAAACGTGGGGGAAGATGTGAACACTTGTGATCAACCCCCGGGGGGAACGGAAGGGGTAAATGTGCAAAACACGTCCAAATGAGCTGAAATTTGGTATGCAAGTACCTTAGGCGTCACGTCAGCTCAGATTAAAACGGGGGTATCGTCGAACAGTACAGATGTCACAAGTTCTACGTATTCCAGCCCGGTATTTCCGGGTTTGTCAAATCTGAGTAAGATAAGCTGTCAATAGATTATCCCTCATCGTCGGGGATAGATGTTTATTTTGCTCTTCAAACATAGTATTTGTATATACACATCTGTGACAGCAAACGTTTTGAATAAAAGTACATTAACTGTAAGTTAGGCCCATGGCTTGAAGGAAGTGTAAACATTGGCCCTGTTGGTCAAACCCCGGGAGGGGGAATTCGAGGGGGTAAAAACGTATAACACGTCCAAATGAGTTGAAATTTGATCAACAGGTGATGTATATACCACTTTGCCGTTTTGTAACGTTTGACAGTAATTGGTTGACCAGGGTGACGTGCACAGGTCAAACTTAAATACACAACGTTGTAGTACACTACAGTGTATCTTCTCTACGGCGTTTACAACGATTTATTACTGAGGTTATCTATCCCTGCGTGCCTACGGTCTATACGTATCTCTATAACAATCAGTACAAGGTGACTGGCTGCTGTTATTTTTACCATCAACTAACTACTGTCGCTATCTACAGCATTTTAGGTATTTATCCGTCCATGCACTACTCTGTAAACACTGACATTACATCGTTTTGTCGTCAGCTTGAGTACCCAATCTAATTTGAATTCACGAAAAAAGATAGAAAAAAATATAAGGATGCCATCCGTTGTTATCGCTCTTCCTTCGCTTGGTTTGATTTTTGATTACTTGTATATGTACCACCATATACTCTTGAATATAAACCAGTTTTTTCAAAAAGGAACAGGAGTCAAGTTATTTTAATGTTTTTGCAATGGTCCCGAATGAAGTCCGGGTACTTAAAATGGAAGTAAGGGATCTACTATGCCGGGTAACCCACAGGAATGCACAGAGCTGCACTATGTAGACACACAATGTCAGCAATCAACAACAGCGAAAATACAAACTAGTTCTAATGCGCACTAAGGAAACGGCAATTCACTATAAAAATTTACACATTGTATATATATCCGTGCTTTAAGTATAATTAATTAATTCTATTGATTAGTTACTTCTTATGGAAAAATGGAACATTTGAGAATCCAACTCCAAATTACAATGTCAAACGATAAAATGTGCAGGATTGTAATCAGATATGAATTAGTAATTGAAACAGGAAGGGGCAGAAACAGCAACAAAATTCTGATTCACGATCTGGAAGAGCGGTACGTGGTACACGTAGTCAATTACAGGATAGAACAACGACGCCAACTGCAATGTATAAAACATATTTGCATAAGCAACAGGCATAGAGAAGGGCGCTTGGACATTTTCATTCATGCATTTCATACACATAGGCTGCGATGTGCTTATTGTTTGTAAGTTTTTGCCGTAGAAGCTGCCCCATCATCAAAGAAGTTAGCAGACCACTAAAATAAATTATTTATTATCAATGCATATATTTAAAATAGGAACTGAAATCACCACGACGGGCTTGCAGGGCATTGAAGGGCTTTGGCTTTTTAGCAACAAGTAGAGAAGCAAAACGATAACGACCTGCAGCAGCAGCAGCATTTTGTTACATTAATGCAAACGCAAAACGTTCAACCGATGTAGATGATATTATTATTACCTTCGCATTTTAAACAATTGCCAGCACAGCAGGATACAATGCACCAAATCATTTAATAGGACTATAAACGCATATTTTATAAACTGGGAGTAGTTGAACATCTACTGACAAAGATGATGACACTTGCAGCCTGTTGACAGTGTGCTGATGATGATGAGATTCAAAGAAGCTAAAATGTTCTTGTCCTATTATACACATCACCATGATGGGATGGGAGTCATTGCAGCCATTGTAAAAATATAAATAAAAACTACTGCAGCAGTCTTGGCAACCGTAGAACTTCTCAGAAGTACTATAAAGCATCCGTGTATTTTTAAGATGTAGCGTGCGTTAACAGCTAATTAGGCTTGAATGAGTCAGTATTCTATCCTCGGCAACAGCCGTATTCATGAAACTTGTCGATAAACGATTAACATTGTCAATCCGCAGCGTCATAAAAATGGAATGTTAATTGACAACCTTCTGGGGTCATTTTTTCATGTAATTCCAGCGCAGTAGCCGCCTCTCTGCGTGAAGTCAGAGTTGCAGATTGCCGAGGTTGGAGTCTGTTCTGTGGTAGGTAAAAAAGTCATTGTTCGCGTTTTGGAGATGACTGGGATGTGATGGCGTTGTTCCTGCTTGCCTAGGTTGGGTACTGAAACATTATAATTGGTTCTCTCCATAATCAGCAATCAAATCTCGGGAAAAAAATGCATCTCTTTCTTCACGATGACTAACTGCAAGGAATAAGTTTGATCATTTTCCATTTTAGTTTTCTTCATCGTGTGCGTGCACATCAAGAAAGCTGGCCTTTTTACACAGAAGGTGAACACTTCAGCAGGAAGGAGTATGCACAGAATATTTTTTGAAGATGCAACAACTGCAAGTTGCAACTTACAGTGCAGTGTGTAGACTATGATACATACAACAAAGAGGTTTAGTGGAATGCGATTGTGCCTGGAGCTAATATTAAAGTTGATGAACCTTGAATCTTTTAAACTGCCTTGAAAACTTTCAGCAGTCATTGCTGTCTAAGCGGCACCAGGAAGATTCACATCATGCATCCAACAATATGCATGCGTGCAAGGTGCAATGCAATGGAAACTGAACGCCTCGTGCCATTGTTCTTTCGTATCACACTATCAGACACTGTTTCAATAGCAGAGCAATGGAAATTTTTAGAATTTTAATATTAATATTGCGATAAGAGAATCAATGAGAAAACTGAGGATGGATGGGGGTGATAACAAGCGGATGGGGATTTTTGGGAATGTGTATTGAGAATATACGCGTGATGGAACAAGGAATATTATTTATATCCAAAAATAAAACCGCAAAAAACTAGAATACATGTGGAGTATTTAGTGCATCATTTAATAGGAATAATGCGAGTATTTGTTTGATTTCTAAAAGTAGTGTCAGTAGTGAAGCTCGCCATCCAATCCCCAAAGAAAAAAATCATTGTACTTAAGTGAGTAGGCACACATTCAATAAGGTACATATGGGAACATATTACATGATTTCGTAACTTTATCCTCTTTCGCCTTGAACAGAGGAAATTTCACTTTCAGTCAGCTTTCGGATCCATCCATAATCATCTCCTCAAAGGCAGTTCATTCAGAAACGTGCGTTCACACATAACGCACTCTGCCTTGCGTGTGAGGTGTTGGCCTCCATGCGATGATCTATGGACTTGTTATTGAACCTTGAAAACAAAGCGAAGTTGAAACTAAAATAGTGCAAGATACGTAAAGATTTTGTACACAACAACAGTATATTTCCAATTTTAGAACTTTAAAATTTAAACCAAGTCAGGACTAGACTAGAACATGCTAAGAAATGAGTACCATTTCGTTTTGCGTTCAATGTATTTTAGGTGTTGTATAAGGAATACATGTACGTGCGTAAGTGCTCAATGCTAAACAAGTGCCTGCCAACATGTGAGTACCAGCCACCAAAATTACCAGTCAATCAATCAGTGAACGTCGGTCCTTCCCTTCCGACTTTCTACAAGACCAGTGAACCATAAATCATTATTATTACGTTTTTACGTACCTACAACCTATATCACATTCAACATTAGGTTTAGTATTTAACAATTTGTCGTTGTTCTGTGCTGCTGTTACGCGTATGGCTCACATTACAAACCAACTTGAAATTTATTCAGCGTAATTTATCGGTAATCGCATTTTAAAAGTATATACACATAAAAAATGAACTCAAGCGTTCACGGCCTATTACTTGCTACTTCAAAGTTGGTAACAACGTCAAGCGTGATTTTGGGTCAACAGAGAAGGTAACCGTATAAAATGAATGAGACAACTTGTGTGTAAAGAAAGCTTTCGAAGCGATACCATATTTTAAATTACGACGACGGAATTATTCGCAGAATTGTAGCATATAGTAAAGGTTGTCCGATAAATACAGTATCCAATCCTAACCAATATTTAAATTAAAGCTGTTTCATCATTTTATCATTACACGATTCGTGTAGACGTTGTATTATTAGATGCCTTTTTATAGTATGGCCAACTTACGTAGTCGGGGTTACTTGCAACATACTTGTAAAAAAATTGTTATAACTTCAAATTAGACACCACTGTGTGTCACACGCCACTAACTTCGTATACATATTGAAATTCAGACCGGACGGTCAAGTGCATCGCAGGAGAAGAAAAGTTAGGAGGTCTCCAAGCAACAAATTTAAAAATTCGTTAAATTTAAATTTTAAAATGTTTTCGTAGTTTTTGACAAAGGTAGATCTTTTTTTCTCTCTCTAGTCTGTTTACTTGGATATCCCATCTACCAGACACACCTTAACATTATAAAAGTTTACCGTCCACCGTTGATAAATACGGTTGTGTGCATTAATGCCAACATTAAACATAATTGTTTATTTTTGTTCT
>JAHZNE010007267.1:0-35132 GCA_027744055.1 Callyntrura sp. NNG-2020 | reverse complement strand
GGACAGACAGACACACAGACAGACAAACATACTGATCGCATAAACTACTTTAGCATTAAAATGCTCTTCGTAGTTAATAATAATAATAATCGGTGCACAATGAAGGCGTGGGCATTTTTCGTCGCGATGAAAAAAAGAAAGGTGGTGATAGCAATGCAAATTTTTCGAGTCACCATCAGAATAAGTAAAGAAGGGAAATGTACAGTTGTGTGTGCGCATACTACCTACTGCTCATTGCTAGGAGGAGGAAGAAATGTAAATTATATTTTTTATGCAAACAATTGGTTCTACGATAAGGATGACAGGAGCGTGGAATATCCCCCAGCACACACTGGCACTCTACCGCTTTTTGCCGACAATAAATTATCCCATTTTAGGCATCATCAAATTTATGCAACAAAGAAAAAGTCGGGAGTTCTACAAAAACGAGTGGTGTTTGTGTACAAAAAGAAAATATTTATTTTTTATGGAAATACAAATATTAGCTACAGCTCTCGCTCTATACGCTCGCCTGCCTGTGTGTCTGCAAACAAAGTAAATCCTTTTCTGACAGATTCAGTCAACACTTTTTGCACATTGAAAGAATTGTGTAATAATAATATATGCATAGAGGTAATGTGTACATTCAATATTTACGTCCTTTTCCTCCTCCTCCTCCTCGTCTTTCTCTCGACGTGAGAGTCGTTCGGAGATTTTTTGTGCTGATGAAAATGGAATTATGCGAGGCGAGGGTGAGAAATAGACATGTTTTTAGCGGAGCGTTCTGTCCTAAATTGAGCAGTTCAACCTTTGATGATGATGATAATGATAATAATAGCGTTACTATAAATATTTGGATAGCTTACATGTCATCTCGCTCTTTTCAAAATACATGTGCCCGGATATTCAACAAAAAGCTGTCACCTTTTGTGCATGTTTGTGATGTCAATGGAATGGAAGGATACATACTACTTTCTGGAGATGCGGTTTCATTCAGCTAGAAGTAATGCGCGTAATAAATAATGGAGTTTTTCCAACATCATCGACGGTGATATTCCACCATTCATTGGGCATGGGTGCTCTACATTCAACTTTTCGTTTGCACTGGGGAAAATACTCTCAAGAAGAAAAAACCCCGTTGTCAAAGTGAAGTAATTGGAGCTTCCCATTACCATATTTCATGATGCCATTATATATTCTCAGTCTTAATTCCCCAGTCCCGGCCAAAGTCCGTAAAACTTGCGTATGTGTGTAGTGTGCATTATCCGACACTGTTTGTTGCAGCAGCGGTGTGTCGTGGTTCGATTCCATTTTTTCTTTCGTTTTTCATAATTGTTGGCTGTGCATTCTATTTCTGGAGTAGAATACACAGTGGTATCAAATATCGTGAAAATATTCGAATTGTCATTCAGTATGACCTTCATTCTGGCGAGAATTGTTTTGATGTGTTATGATGATGATGATGAGGAGCGTCGTTATTTGCTATTGACTGGCCGCCAGTCCTCATTGATTTTCGTTTTATTTTTAAAATTACACTCACATCACCGTCAGTATGTGTGTATGTGCTCCCATGCACACATTAATATTAGATTTTCATGAAAAAGGGAAGAGTGAAGTAAGCAGACCACCAGCAACGACTCCTCTAGACGGTGGTGACGGTGACGACGGACGACTATGATGTTTATGGTGTGGTAGCAGCAGCATTGGAAGTTTTAGCCAATACGCCTCTAACAATTTTTTTTGATCATCAACAATATTTACACCCCGATCGACTACTCGTATGTGTAAGTAAGCTTTAACCCAACAAGCACTCTCTCAGTTAAGCGGTGGCAGTTAGCTGTTTGGTACTCCCAATCCCAAAGTCTCAAATCCTATCATCATGATTCATGAACAGCACACAGCATAAGCACCACACAGAGGCATGTATAAAGGAAAATGAAAACGGCACGTAAATAAATGATACTTTAATACTTGGGATACTATATTTATTGTGCTGAAACGAGTAACGTGCTATTCTGGGAAATGGAGTGGTAGCAAACAAGCAAAATAAATAGAGTGAGAATGAGTAAGTTGTAATGGCATCTTAAATTTTCGATTGATAGCGAATGAAAAAGTGAGAAAAAAGAAAGATTCCCAATTTAATTCACCTTCTCACTTTCCCCTCGCGCTCTCTCTCTCTCTCTCTCCTAGTAAAATGCTTCTAGTTTTTCTGTTTTTCTTCTCACTGTGTTTGCTCCTTGATTGTTTATCCAACAAGAAACTCCACGGAGACCAAAGACCGATCATGTCGACTAAGTAAGTTCTAACCGTTTACGTTTCGTGACTATGAATTTTAAAAAAATGTACGCAAGAAAAAAGAAAATTTAAGCGTTGCCTGCTTTGCGAGGGTGATTCGATAAGGAATGACTAGAGTTTGAAGGACAACATTTTCCCCAGACGATGCATACAAGATTATGTACAGCTTGCAAATATTTTAAATTTTAAAGCATCGCAGACATAACTATAACGTTCCGACCACGACGCATGTAGTCTCACAGGACAATTATATCAGGGTGTCATGTATCATCGATTTAAACGTAATGGCGCTTAAGGAAACTGGAACAAAAAATGTTACCAAAAATATGCACGGATGAGAACGATCGGTACTTTTGTAATCTTTTATTTGATAAACTGGGTATATTAAAAATTACAGTGGCCTTAAGGGTACATCATGAAAAACGACTCTATACTCCGATCATTACATGTGAAACATCTACGTATTTAGATAAACATGTTTTAAAAAAAAAGTGGATCTCATATAATAAATTCGGGCTACAATCAACAAGCCGGTAAGCTTGTCGATTCCATTAAAATTGTAGATCCATGTAGCCTGTTTTTGTTGCGACTGCGACTGTTGTTGTTGTTGTTGGTATCACTTTTCATTTTGTTTTTAAATTTGGTTTAAAATGTGCGACTAAGCGGCAAGCATTTTAGTTCGTACAAAATCCAACTCAATATTGAACGTATTTTATTGCTGTTAATGAAATAATGATGATAATGTTGACGTAAAAAATGTCAATAACACGAACATAACCCATCTCCCGCTAAACGCTGCACAAAGTACCTTAAAGGAAAACTGAAAGTACGAAAGCAGATCAAGCATGTTTGATAAATACACACAAATACCCCTTTAAATTCCTCTGCCGTCTATTTTGGACGTGAGGTGGTGGAAGAAGGGTCGGACGCTGAACTCTCATTTTCCAAAATATGTAAAGTGAACCCAGCCCATTAATTCCTTTACACTTTCCGTAACGATTACAACGGTAAAACATTTGTAAGTCGCAGTTGGTTGTCCTATAAAAGTAGAAACTGATCGCATCAAATACCTGAGAGTGTATAATTGAACGACTCGCTTACTTACTTACCAGCTACCTTCTACCGGGTACCTAATCGTCGTGTGTTGTGTTCCAACTACCCGAGAAATGAATTGTTTTTGCATTATGTAATATGTACCAGTTAACACGTGAGAAGCTTAATTTTCTCTTATTTTCTATTTTTTTAAAAATAGGAAAGGTGCGTGCGAACGATATATGCCGTCTTTTTTTATGACGGTGAGTGTGTTGGTGGTACGGCCTGGCGTAGTGCAACGACTGCATAAAAATAATAGTTTACCCGACTTCCGCTCCGTTATACTTTCTTTCTCGCCCGCCACAGCCCCCACCACACCGCCTTACACCGCACCAGCTAAAAATTATCCAATTTTATTGATGAAGCCAGAGAGAGAGAGAGAAAAAAAGAGTTGCCAGAACAATACAAAGTTTCATTGCTCGCATTTGTTGAAGTGTATAAAATAATGGAAAGAGTGAAACAGCATAATCGTATCCCGGATTGGGACTCTCTCGCTCGGATATTATTATGCTCTGCTGCAGAAAGAGTGTATATGGATGGAACATTGGAAAACCTTCATATCACGCTTTATGTTCTTTGGCTCCTTCTAAAATACTTTTTATAGTAGGAACGAGCTCCGTTTACCACGGCAGTTGTTTAGAATAGTTAATGCAGAAAAAAACAGCAGCAGCTACCTCACTGGATCATGATGACGATGATCATGCTGATTAAAACAGGATGTGATGTAATGTAATGCATTGAATGAAGGTAGTAGGCATGTTGGTAAACACAGAGTCAAACAACAACAAAAAAGGAACCAGCGCTCTCAAGCTGAAAGTGAAACAAAAAAGGTCGTTGCCGTGGTTGGACCTTTTTTCGTTTTGTTTATAAAGAAGAATGGAAGGATAAAGTAAAACTGAAATTAAAAAAGCGTTCATGCGAAGTGACTGCACACACACAGAGAGAGAGAGAGAGAGAGAGAGAGAGAGAATGAACACATTCATATATTCTCCAGTCTCCAGACTGCTCGGGTTCTTTGAGACAGTGAACGATATACGACTACAATTCCATGAGGGTATTACATATATTTTCTTTCCGTTCTCTGGAAATAACAGCCAGCATAGCACCACAGCCACTGCAGTCATTTCAAGCCTTGAATACATCCAATGCCAGGAAAAATATCTTGGCGTCCTTTCTGCCAGCCAGAGAGTTGGAGAAATAAAGAGATCGTTTAGAATCTTCTGAAACTCCAGTTTCGGTTTGAAAGTCGGGGGATATGTTGGATGTTACATCCTTTTCCTCAGAATTTGTTACACGGAGTCTTTTCTTCTTTTTTTCATCCTCTTCCTTATCACTATCGCATGACATGTCCAAAAATGTAAAACAAACAAAAGCGAACAGGGAAAAAGCAGTGGTATGATCATCAAGCAAACGGAAGAGTGTCGCGATAAAGCGATAAGAAATCGATACAAAAGTAGGAGTATGTGTGTGGGGATCTTGGTAAAAACCATTATGATTCAATGTAGCGAGAAGAAAGTGTCTGCTGGGCCTCTGTGGTAAAGAGGACATGACGACTGACTGCTATTTACTGTATTGGTGCAACTAGCAACCCACATCAATTAGCTTCTTTGGCAGTGCCACCAGAGAGCTAATGGCTGTCCACTGTGCATACATCAGACGAAATTGTTTCCGCTGCTGGTTGACAGGGAGTAAATTTGAATGCGAATATGTTGCAGATAATTAATGGTGTCAGATTTGAGGGGAATACGGGGAAAGTTTGCATATATTTTAAAAGCTACCCAGGAATGTGAAAAGCACTAAAGGAAATTAAACTGCATCATTCTTAAATCATGACTCACATAACCAGCAGGGAACATTTTTGTGGCGGGGAGTAGTAGTAGTAGCCTGGAAATCGCCGTTGATCTCGGAAAGTGAGTCAACGATCTTGAGACAGTTTTTACTTGCCCAGTTTCCACGGAAAATTTACGGGCACGCAGGGTATTTCCAGCAGCTCGGGTAGGTAGAGGTAGAAACGAAATGGGATATATCGTTAAACAGGAACTGTAATGGTTATTGAGAAAAGGCACTAAAATGACGTTTTAATAAAGTTGGTTAGAAGAACAATTCCCTTTTGACATTTTCTTTCCTATTCGGAACTGTGTAGCCGCGACTTGAGTGAATTATGGGAATCAAATCAAGTTATCAAAAGGAGCTCTCTCCATTTTCTTGGCGCCGCAAATAACTGTATCATATTTTATCCCTAAATCATATATCCACAGCGCCACCACCAAATTGGCACCACTCTAGCCACGTACCTTCTTTCCACATTCCATACTAAAGTTCACTAAAGACAAAACAGCCTGCCTAGCCAGAATTTAAGGAGTAGGATTTTAGAATGAATTTCACAAGAAAAGTTTCCGCCAAAGTCTCAGGAAAGTTTTAAATAATAATCAGCAGCCGCCGCACCAGGTACTTTTGCATCACCAGAAATTTTTTTTCGTTCTCAGTACTGGCAAAACTTGTGTAGACACGTATCGCTACAACAGTCACGAGATGCAATTTTACTACAACAGATGCTATCATCATGATTATTGAAATTAGGGAGGGGAAGAATTATAAAAATCCTTTGGTTCTACAAATCATTCCTTCCGACTCATGGCATTCACACTTGCAAATATTAACGTCAAGACTACCTTGCGTAGAGTTGCCCCTGCTTTCTTCTCTGCTCTCTACACCTTTTCGGTCCAGATGGCAATGTAAGAAAATCGTGCAAAAATATAAATTCTCTTTCAAGAGAACCCCTCACTCCCGCAATTAGCCTAAAAGACACTGCCCCGCCATGAATGGCATCAGCCCACCCATGTAACCCAACAATTAGGTATACTATCTTGTCACTTCAATTTATTTTCCTAGCATAATGCCACCATTATGTCCTGCAGATATCTCCAAAAAAGCTTCCTTGGTCAAATGCATTAGCATAATGCCCCAAACGTGTGGTCAACTTTTCAGAAAAAAAAAGACTCTGACGCAATAGTTCCCACTACCTTAAGCAATACTCAAAAAATATGTGCGTATCAATACTTCATAATGACATCATCTCCAGCCCGCTCTGGGGCAGATAGCCCGCAAATACCTTAGGTCAAGTGAATGTAAACTGTTGAAATTAAGATGAAACAGTCTATCGGTGGTTTCCCCAGTTGGAGGTTTCCCCCGAGGGAAATTTGTAAGAATATGTTATTCAGATTAAATCGAAGAAAATTAAAAGTCATCCCGTTCTTAACAGGGGAATTATAGCACACATCGTGTTATTTATTATTCTTAAGAAAGAATGTTATACACTTGCACAACCGTATAATGGACATTGATTACGGCATAAATGTTTCCATTTAGGACACATAACGAAGATGTCTTGTATGTGATTATGTCATTTTGCCCCAGCTTTATTCTCCCCTAAAAACCCACACAAGATATACGAAGGATTTTCTTCTGTTCATTCCCCAGCAGCAGCATTCAGGGATATTGTTAACACTTTTTTCCTATATCTATTTTTTTTGTGATGTGGTGTTATTTCTTGTACATGTGCCATGTCACAAATTCGAATCGCGATAAATTCTTGGCAAGGAGCGAAAGAATGAGAGTAATTTTCCTGACATGCTATTAGAATAGTAGATGCTTGACGCATTTCACCGTGTCCCTTGCGTGGTGTGCTGCGTTTATTTCACACCATGCGTGCTAGCATAGCATGCAGCGTGCAGAGAGGCAAACCGTCCTTCACTTGATAGAGAATGTACGACGGTTTTATCATGAGACTAATAAGCTACCTTTTTCAAGTTTGGCAAATATATTTATGTGAATTTAAAAACTGGATCATGATAGGGAATTGCGTTGCTCGTTACATTCAGAGACAGACAAGGGCAGTTTTAGGCGTATTATGGGGAATTTATTACAAACCAATGATATGAGGTTTCCAACTTCGTATTTCTTCAAATGACAACAACGTATGCAAGAACATGTTATCTGAAATCCGGAGAGCAATTCGTCCATGTCGTTACTCATGTTGTTGTAGTTCATTTGAGGTATGAACACAGCGAAACGAGATTTTGTCGTAAAACTTTTTATTTACGTCCAGCTAGTCTATTAATGAATGATATTGTGAGATGGTGTCCGGCCGTCGTTAAACGCCAAGTCAACTTAAGAAAAACATGCAGTTTTAAATAAATATTGGGAGCCATAGTTACTAATTCAGTTCAGTCCTAATTGGTCTAACCTCAAGACCCCCTTGGACAGGAGTGCCTACGGCTAGTTATAGTTATATAGTCATAGTTATGGAGGCTAGAAGTTATCCGGGTTTCAAAATTTAAAAATATAAAAATTTAAACAGAAGTAATCACTAAAATATTTCCTTTCTGATGTTTCTGTATGACACATTTAAATGTGAGAACCATTCACAGGCTGGTCGTACTCCACAGCTAAAAAACTTTATTTAGAACGAGCTCGTCTACTAGCTGCTCACATAATTTTGTTTCTGTCTTAAAGTACAACAAAGAGATTTAAGGCACATTTCGATGTGTCTGCTGTTGCTGCTTAGGGCACGACATCCATGTAGCCAAGTAGTAAACTGGGCAGTATTATTCAGTCAGTATCTGCGAGTTGATAGACATTTTTTCGTTTCCCTGTATGATACTATTTTTATATTATTATGAATGCGTTCTCACGTAGAAGGATGAATTACAGATTCCCCCTCTCACTTCTTGGCTCTGTCTACCGCTGCCAAAACTAATAAACTGTTTTGTTTTCCGTGTCTGCTTACGAGAGCTTCGATCGAGACGCGATGATGAAGAGAAAGGAGCATATAATGCATAAAGCATGCTCATAAAACAGCTTACGACGAGATGCGTTTATTCCTCTGTGTTTTTTACGCACTCTCACCACGACGGCAGCAGACGTATCGCACATTTAGATTAGATTACTCAGACGGGTATAAAATTCATTGTCAAAGTCAAAAGTCGGAGCCCATATCGTCGTCATTATCGTACAATTAAATGAACACAAAATATAGGGGTATTACGTAAACATAAATGCTATTCATAGATCATTATGTGTCGTCTGGCAGGCAACCCTTCGAGGTTGGCAGACAACAAAATGAACTCCGGTGTAATTTCTCCCAATTACAAAATCACTGCCAAGCTGGGAGCACCCAGTAGTAGTATGTAACGGAGAGAGACAATTTAATGCCAAGTTGTGACGGCTTGTTGTCATTCTAGTCCTCCCACACGCGTAATTATACTGAACCGTGGTCGTTAAAAGTTGCACTTTTATGCTCGATTTTATTATTCCTGTGCGCTCACCAAACGTCTGAGCGTCGCAAATTTATGACGCTATTTTCCTTCACGCTTTACCACCTATGCGTTTCCATGATTGGTAATTATATTCCTGGTAGTTGCCCATATTATGGTTTCATGTCATCACCATCATCTGCGGCAATTTTTATTACCGAGTAAATTAATAGTAGTAAACATCGTGATGTGACCCAAAGTGTTATTTTTCAGGAGGAAAGTCGTAAACATTTCTACTCTGATTTATTATGCAGCAGCAGTATGTGTGTGTGAATTGAATAGCAATTCGCCATGTTTTTCGTATACCTGGCAACTATTAAATGAATCATATCGCAGTACTACGTCATTGTTGATAAAAGGAAAATAAAAATGGTGCCAGACAATGTCTCATATAGTCATAGCTTGATTGGGAACGCAAAATTTTGCAAAGATTAATTTGCAACAAAAACAGTCCATAACTGCTTGACATTCTAAAAACATTTTTGCTGAGAAAAGCATTATTAAATCCATGCAGAACGGTAGAAATTCATGGTAGTGAAGGTCAGGGGGTAAATCCTCGTTTGACGTACGAAAATAAGTGCATCTGCACTTATTATGATGATATGCTAGTTTACGGACCTGCAACTGAGGATGCGCGCGTACCAATGGCCTTCACTTCCCTTCGCTTTGTGTTTCTATACACAATACAATACAATAGCTCACACAATTAAAATTCGAACACGGACATTTTGATGGAGCGCAGGGCAAGATAATGTAATTTTGGGCGGTTGTGATGATGAGTGAAAGATCCATTCTGATAATTCCGAAGAATCTTACAAGACTTTATACAAAGAGCTCATTCATTTATGGTATCCCGTTTAGTTGAGAGGGACGTTTTATGTTTATAAATGTGTCCGTTGCTTTTTCCCTTTTTGTTTCCACTTGCTCCACGCTATTTGCCTGCATTCAAAGTACAATTCTCTCTCTCTCAAACACACACTCTCTCTATTCATCTACTACTGTGTGAGTCAATCAAACGAGAATCGATACATAATAATTTTTGTTGCATAGTAGGGTGGTTGGTAGTTGGTACTGATTATCGAAAAGAGGTGCTTTCCATTTGTCCATTGTGTTCTGCATTTAGGCATTCTGTATTTTAGGTTCTCTGGGTTTAACGGCTCACCTACTCTGATGATGACAGACATAAACAAAAAAGGCCATATTGTGGCTATAAACTCCAGTAACTGTAACACATGCACCACCACTACCTGGAGTGCGTACAAATAGCTGAAATTGAAACGAAAAGGAGCATTACTGCCTGATTTGATTACGTTGCATTGCGAGGGCTGACGTAAACGCTGCGTTTAACCACTCATCACGACGGCAGCCCCAACATATTTACAACTTTACAAGGGTAAAATGATTAATGTCGAATATTCTGCTGGGATATTCAGTTTCCCTGCTTGCACCCATCCCCGTAAGAACAACCCAAATGAGAGAATGAGTCTCTGCTTTGATGTCGTCTCTGGGATAATATGCATCAGACAACGGCTCATTCAGATTTAACGCTTACGCGGAAAACGTATGCATTGAAATTGACGGCAATATATTATTTCAAGTTTCACAATTTCCCAAGAAATGTTTTGTCAGTCTGTCAATAATACCTCAGAAAGGAATTATTTACACAAAAATATCCCTAGAAATTGATAAAATTTAAATAGTGTAAGGTCACCATGAACCATCAACCTACCAAAACGAATCAAGATTTTTAAAATTACTGCGAAGTAGGTTTGATTTTTTCCATGAGGATTTTTCTTGGAAAGAATCTGTGTGCCGCGTAAGATGTAATGATGTCATCAACTGGAGAAAAGAAAAGTGCAAATAATGAATAGCTGATGATTCATCCTTCAGATTATGACCAAGTGTTCAGATGTACTGCGTTGTTTACCTATTAGATACTGTTAATTCGTCCAGCTGCAGAAAATAATTTCTAGTTCGAAGCTACATGGACGGCCAGACCCCAAAAACGTTTAAGTAACCCAAATGTGCTGAAGCTCAGATAGCATAATCGTTTACCAAGTACCGACAGTGTGTGTATGCACGTAGAAGGTAATACGATTTCAATCACGTCTGTAAACACGGTAACTACGGATTGCCTGACTGATTGAGACCGAATTTGGTACACATGCCCCTCATGTCAATGATGTCCGGTGAGGATTTGCAGAACCAGATCATTTGATTTGATTTGTTGCTGTCAGCCTACTCTGCTTTTATAAACCATGGAAAGCGGGTAAACGTTTAGAAGGTAGTTAATACGATGATGATGTTGTCTGTCTGTGATTATCATGTCGTCACAGTCACACATTGTTTTGCCCCAAAACTTTGATTCAAAGAGGGCAAGGGTTATAACAATCGACTTGTATTTACGGAGTCTTTAACATAAATTAGCGAAACAGCATCTAAAAAGTTCTTTTCATGGTATGATTTGAAGCTTTCGGAACTTGCATTTCAGGGTTTACATCTTCCTTATGTTATACACCAAACATGATGCATGACGCATACCGTCTTTCGCATATATCATATAGGTAAAAAAGTGCAGTCCCGTGGAGTACCAAATCCGTCAAACGTCAAATCTTGTTTATTCCACAGCGTTTAATAACATACTGGATATCGGTTTTCGGTACTTCGTTCTGACATAAGGCCAGTCGTGATTTACGCTGCTTATCTACTCCTCTTTATTTTAATGTCTTTCTTACATCTCACTTTTATTATACACTCGAAAACTGCCTTCTTCAAATAAGTAGACACTTTTAATGCCTCTTAATCAGCGGGGTAGTAATATGGGTATTCAATTTCGGAGATCCTACTTATACTTTCGTATTATTATAAAGATACATAGATTTAAGACACGCATGTCAATGGAAACGATCCATTTAAATGTATTTGAGTTGTCCATTAATAATTCACGCAGCACGTCCTGTGAGTTAGTGAGTTAAGTTTTATTTGCAAAGATGAGCGAATACCCACAACTAACATGTAAGATGGGATTTCAATTTTCATATATGTAGTGTGTCTGTGTGTATGTAGTATGTGTACAGTACAACAGAATAATTGCTTTCCTAACCGATGATGATGACCGAAATCTTTTTACTTGCTTTGTTGGATCGTTGTGGTTATGGCGTGCGTACCTAAAAAAATTGTAGCAAATAAACGGCACAGAAGTGATTAGACACTGCACCCTGTGTACCCCGCCAGCAATGAATGTTCAATTTTGCATTTGTTGTGTGAGTGGTGTTTACGAGTATTTTCTTTCGTTGAATTGTAATTGAACTATAAAACTTACCTCCCATGACGACATTTCCTTGACTTCTTGACCAAGCGGCGAAAGATAAAGCGTAAAAAAATCTTAAGTATTTAAATATTTTAACCAATGATGTCACCACTGCTATACTGTAATTAGTCATAACTAAGCAAAGACATGTGGGAACGAGAAAAATAATTCGTCTTACAACTCCAGCACTGCAAACTTATATGAAAGCTGTATAATATTATCAAATTGTATGTACAAGGGTATTAAAATAAGACATAAAATTAGTGTAAAAATCGTGCATGCTTATATAATAGTAATTTACAGGGGGCAAAAATAACTAACTATGCTGCCTACATACTACCATATGGAATGTTTGTATCAGTGTATCTGGTGAAAATGTTAGACTGTAGGATAAGGTTGGTTGTATTAAAAGTGTCCAATGGCGTTGAGTTGCGATGGGGTGTACATATCTTAAATTTTAATTAGCATCCCTATTACTGTGTAAATGCTTTGCTTGCCTTTACCTCTAGCAAGGAAAGTCGGAAGTACCACACTTGAAACATAGACTTGAAACTAAGAGAGCGTGTCAAACAACAGCTTTTTAATTAGAAGGAAAAATGATTTAAATTAACGACGCTGCAGCTAATTTTCCAAAATTGGACGATCATTTGTAGGATTTTTATTGTAGAAAATTTTAAAACAATCGTAAGTGCATCTAAAATGGGTGACCCTATAATATGATAGCTGCACCACCAGCACATCTAAAATTTACGAGTAACGAGTTTTAGTGTTTTTAATCAAGCCAACTGCAGTAAAAACACAACTGTATCTTATTTCCTATATCGACGCTACAAGCGCCGGAGGGGTCGCATTCAGGCTCTGTACATTATGCTTATTAATGACAAAATAGGGTTAGCAGATAGAATCGCCACCAGGAACCAACATAATCTTTACTACCATAATTATTAAATTTCTAAAATCGTCATTACGAAAGTTATTAAAAGGCGTTGTACGCCAATGAATAATTACAGGCCATAGCAGAGGCCAGATTAGTCATCATTTGGCGGAAATGTCTATCATATAAACAAAAATTAATCATAATCATTGCTAGTGTCTAAGATGTTTATTTGTATCATCCATAAAATTTTGTCTGGGCAGTGTAGTGAAACTTTGGAAAGCTCCCTCAATTTATGTTTATACACTTGACAGTTACATGTCGATATCTACACCGCGCAACGTCCACATATGTACTATTAGGAATGTTTGTTAAAATTTAGCAAGTTAACCACACATACTATACTAATGACTAGATCAATTAGCCTTTTGTACTCGCTCTAAGAGCAGCACCTCAACGATCAATGACCACCCCTTCCTTACCATTTCCCCTTGTTCACGTTAAATAATCGTAAACTTTTAGCCGGTTACAGAAAATCATATAATATTCTGTTTGCTACGCCCTGCGGGTTCTGCAATAGTATGGGTCACCACCGCCTGATATTTTCCCCTCTTTAAAAATCAAACGCAGCTTGTTAAAGAAAGGGAAACTACCTAATTGCACTCATGGTAATATAATGCTTAAAAAACTGTCAGGATAACCCACAGAAATTTCTATTCATGTCAGCAACGGATTCAAATATCAGCTTACACTTAATTATATCAGCTTTCAACCAATATATATAAGTGTTTCCTGGTATAAGAACACACGGCCCTGTTCAATATGATAATATGATCAAGAAAAGTTATCATCATCTTATTAAGAATTCAGCCTCGACTCTTGACACACTTGCGTACAACTTGACAACAAGAGAGAGAGAGAGAGAGAGAGAGAGAGAGAGAGAGAGAGAGAGACGGTGGTGGTGGTATAAAAAGGCTGAAAACAAAACCATACAACCTCAACATTAATATTATCATTGCCAACAGCAGGTTTTTGCAGTTTGCATTTTCTATTTCGTTTTCATTTCGTCTCTACGATATAAACAAAACGAAGCAGCCATTAACAATCGTCACATCGCCCATCCCATGAAAGCTAACTAATTTTTAAAAAAGCCAATGGCCCAAAGTATTTGATGATGCAGGCAGCACAGAACCCCTGTTACTGTTGACATGTTCACTCTCTGTATGTATACTTTCGTTGACTTTCAATAAGTACGTGTGTGTAACTACTTATAACTTATAGGTTACTTGGTAACGACGCTGAAAACCGCGTTCGCCTCGTAAAAAAAATTTGCAGCTCGCATTTAAGCAGTAATGGGCACAAAAATGTTCACAGAGCCCCGCATAAATTTTGCCACATTCGACAAGACCAACTTTTTTAGTCAAACCTTGTCACCTGCCTGCCAGCCAGTTTCTTTTTTAGAAATGAAACCACGCCAATTACAAGTGTACTGCGCTCCACAGCAGCAGCGGCGGCAGCAGCAATATTTTGGTCGGACTTGCACTAATGAACAAGCTTTAGTAGGGATGTGTCTGCAATGAAAGGAGCTTTTAGGAGTGTCATTCATCATCGTGTCGGGTCACTCATGAATAAGCAGGTGGTGAATAATGTCAATTGTCAAATTACCCTGCCAGTGTAGCATTACCTACACGTATTTTTTATGCAGCATTTTTAGCAAGATAACCACTGCTACTAAATCCCGGACTTGACTGCAAACAAATTATTTTTTATTTTGAGTATTTCTCCCTTCTTCATTCTTCTCGGCTCTTTCTCTACTCTCTGGGGAATTACAAAGGGAGATGAGATGGCGCTTTCCTTTTTTTCTCTCACAACATACTTCGCACCGTTGTTCTGCCTGCCTGCCTGCAAAAGCGTAGAGAGAGAGAGAGAGAGAGCCAAACAAGACAACACGTACCGTTACTATTTCACCGCTGTTGCTCTACTGCCTTCAGTTGAGCTCTCTGCCTCTCCAACATCCATCCCACACCCCACACCATCATCATCGTCGTCAATGAAAATAATTGCTTTGTTTTTACTCCTGCAGATAAAACTTTTTTTCATGTTACCAGTATTCTGGTATTTTTCGTTGCATGATGATGATGATGATGATGACATGATGAGGATGAGTGCAACCAAATAGTAGCGTCATCCTCGTTACATCGCCATTTTGCCACGGCCAACAACAGCCACAATCTTCTTCTAGTGACAGGACAATGAAGGAAGCGAAATTACGACTATCATCAAACCACTGCCAATACATAATAAATATTATGCATAATAACGTGTAACAGGCAAAGTAAGAAAATGCATCGACGACAAATAATGTATGTAGGTGCAAATGATCCTCATCATCGTGCGGCTGCTGTACCAACACACACGGCAAAGACAAACTACACGATGAGAAGCACAAGATATCCCTGCTTCGTCAAATTTTCTTTTCTTTTTCCATAAAAATAGCTACTTTTTGTAATGTACCTACATATTCCTGTTACCATTGCCTGGTTTTAACCCTTTTTTATTTCCTTGTAATACTACCACTATCTACGTACTAATACTAATACTGCTGGGCTTGATGGTTTAATGGGTACCTACATACAAAATACCATAAGAAAACGTCTACACGCAACAAAATGCAGAAAACAACCATTTTTGTATCATAATCGTTACCACCATATATACTACTACAACTGACGGAATTTTGTTGGGTCGGTCTCTTCGGCTCGGGGGATACTCCTGCTGTTCTTGTCTGACTTGGTTGCGCGACGACTACTCTTCACAAAGCAGTGCTCATTCTGACTATTACCTTCCGTCCTTCTTAATTCTATACGAGAGGGATAACAAAAATACCAACAACTGTGTACCGTCGTAACGCGGTGAACAAGTTACTTTCCGCGGAGAGGCTGTCACTTGTCGAGGTACTACAAAACAGAAAATTTAACAAGAAAAGAAGGGTAGCCAGTTGTGTAAATGCCAAGATTTCTTTCAGAAATACTGAACACAATCTATGCTTACACCCTCTGGTCTCCGATTGTAGGTGTTACTTTGGTGTTACTTGTAACACTGAATCAACAGTGGTCATAGTTTCCCCTTGAAAAGTCAAACAATCCCATTTCTATTTACTCGTCCCGCTTTTAACAATCGTACGGACTCTGCCGGGCGTCCCGGTAACAAAACAGACTGGTAGAGTGACTTAATAAAGACACAAGCTGCATCTAAACCGCATTAAAAAGAAAGAGATAAAGAAAAGGAGACGATGCATTGAATTGCCTTGCTCTTGTAAGTTATTAAACACTGCACAGCAGCAGAAGGTAAAAAGTGCATTTTTCCTGCCACCGATCATGTTCGAAAGAACTCTCAGGCCTAAAAACCGTGCAGCAGGCTCAATTTTTATTAACCTTCGTGTATTTCAAGTGTTTCCTTTCTTCCACGAATTCCCCTTAAACACCTACAAGAGCCGTGTGTTCTCCCCTCAAACGGGGCAGTTTTAAGAGAGACCATTTTATTATACGCTTACTAAGTTACTCTTTTTGAAAATAGTTAAGGTTTCAACAAGATTCAAGACTCAAGACTACAACTCAAAATCATACGCACTGACACGACGGCTGATGACAAATTGGAAGGTGAAAATTTCTATTTATTATCCCACTTCTTCAGTCACTCCGGTTATTTAATGAGCAGTGGCTCAACCTTCGGTGTAAGTCGCTAGTATTCTTCTTGTTTTTTTTACTACTTTAGATGTTAAAATGCAAATTAATGTAGTTTTAAGTGTTTCCCTGTCATTACTTTGTTGCACTTTCCCGTGATAGCGGACGTCGTGGTGTTAGAAGTGTTTTACACGTCAAAAATGAGAGCTTGCCTGGTAGAAACTTGGTAAAGCTTTAAGCTTGTGGTTTTTATTGATATTTTAACCAACTTTTCCTCTCTCGTTGTAGATAACGTACAAGTGTGAAGTGTGTAGTAGTGTAAAAGAGGAAATCCCTGTAGTATAGAGAGAGAGAGAGAGAGAGAGAGCATGCCTAATCCTACATGTTATAAATTAGGAGAAATTTATGATCGAGTTACTTTGACTTTATACATGCTGAATTTTTTTTTCTTACAAGGCGCACACAGTAAGACAATTTAAGTGTTGGATAGTGTGGATAGTAGATATGTAGTTAGTGCCTTGCGCAAAAATCCACGTCTATCCCAGCAATTGAGAATTTAGCAAAGTTGAGTGTAGCAGTTTGGGGAAGGATGTTAGAAATTGGTGGGGTTGTAAATAAGATTTGGCAATCAAGAGAGAACATAAGTAGTTCGAAGCTTAATTGAAGGTGACAGTTATACTCGGTTACACGTGTGAGTCTAGACGCTGGGTGTGTAATCTCTGGTGTTTTAATTAATTATTTTGTTTAGGCTAGCACCGCGTAATTGATTGTTTCTATTTAAAATGGCCACTGCCGACGGATCCCCTTCGAGGAGGAAAGGAGCGTTGCCGCCGCCTCCTCCCCCACATAATGACATGATTCCCCCGGCCTCTCCGGTGAGTTCTAGTTACTCGGAGTTGAGACGGGCAATAAAATCCCCACAATGGCATCCGGAATATTATCCCACAAATCATCCCGACTACCAAACATATATTTACCCCTCTAGCAATTCTCAGGTAAGCAGATGGAATCAATCTAGTACTACTTTTGTTTTTGTTTTCAATTAAAAATTTCACGGGTGTAAACAATTTCGTGTGTACAATAGGCAAGCTCCACAGTTGAGAGCCTATACGAACCCATCATTCCACGATCTGACTCTCAATTAAGTGGTGGCATCCGCGGTTCCAAGCATTCTCTTGATATCCGACGATCGGAAACTCCAGATAAGGTGATGATGCCAAGTTCATCAAAGGAGTCAGAAATTGATGAGCTCACAGATTTGCTGATGAGCTCCTTGAAAAACAATCAAGTGTGTTTCGGTGAGTGAAAGAAAGCAATATTCATGCCCAAAACGATAAGGATATCTAGATACATGATAAGGTATGATAACCCCATTTAAAATGCTGTACCTATTCACACTTTCAACAGGGACGTGCAATAAATGTGGAGAAAAGGTGGTTGGGGAAGGTACAGGATGTACTGCAATGGATCAAATATTTCACATCGCTTGCTTTACTTGTCGAGTTTGTGATTGTCTCTTGCAAGGAAAGTCATTCTTCTATCATGTTGATGGAAAGCCATACTGTGAACGTTGTTATATGGTAATTCCACACAGAATAAACCATTTCTATGAGCAATTTGCATATGAGTAACAGTAACAACAAGGGTGTATTTGAATTTTTAGAGTCGACGTACGAAAAATCTCTAGCCCCTTTAGACTATCAATCCTTCCTGTAATTTATTTCTGAATTGTTATTTGGTAATAATTGTTATCCTTTCAGGAAATTTGCCCCCCGTTGTAGCGTTTGCAAACTACCCATCATGCCGGAACCGGGAAAAGAAGAAACTGTTCGGGTTGTTGCACTTGATAGAAGCTTTCACGTTAACTGTTACAAGTGCGAGGTACGCTAAATGAAACTGGTATCTGTCCACAATATTAATATCAACTGCATTTTTATATTTTGACGTGTAATTTTTATGATCATGTAGGATTGTGGACTTCTTTTACGATCGGAGGCTGAAGGTCGCGGCTGCTATCCTTTGGATGGCCACGTTCTTTGCAAAAGTTGTAACGCAAAACGTGTCCGAGAAATGAAAATCTAAGCAATTTTCTGAAACATTCCTTCAGGACGTGGAGACGTGAGGAAGAAGTACTTGTCACAACTGTTACATACCGCGAAGGAGAACTGGGTGTGATGGATTGTCAACACATCATCATCATCATCAGCATAATAATTCCATTATAAAGTCAGCATGTAGGTCTGCCTACATATCTAGATATTAGAAAAACAAAACATTTAAGAAATGCAAAGTATATTTGCTAATTGTCTTGACTTTACCTATCCTATTTAAAAAAAAGATAACATCTGTGCTTGTTTATTACTTTTGATACGTGTAACGTGTGTGTATGTGTGCATCAACTGTTTTCCTTCTCTATCATTATAGACAACACCATATATAGTTAGTTGTATATTGACTTTGCCATGTAGCCTAAATATTTATTTATCGTTTGGCAAAGGTAGAGTAGTCGGAACCAGTCAAAACGTCGTTCCACCATATCGAACCCTAATCACAATACGACAAAAGATTGGACCAAGAGGACTTTTGATATGTATTCCGCTCAAGCAAATGATCTTTAATCCTCCTTTCGGTGTAAGTAAGCAAAATAACACCAGGGAAGACTTAAATGATATAAAAAAAATAAATACGCTCTAATTTTGTCCCATTCAACATGATCTTCATTACTAAGTGTAAATAAAATATTTGCCATAATAGAAACAGAAGTAATATTTAAAATATTATTTTTTTTATCAGTCAGTAGATTTTTATTGTTAGACTTGCAACAATAATATCTTATTATAATAATAATAATAACAACGAAGGAACGAATCTTTTTTAAAGCTATCAAGCAACGTTTTTGTACCTTGTGCTCACAACAAAACAGTATCGTGGTTATGTATTTAGAATAGAGAAGAATTTTTTGTCTCGTATTAACAAAAACGGACTTATCTTATAATATTGGTAGAGTACACAGTGTATGGAGATACATTAAATAATATTTGGATATTTATATATATATACGTATTTTGTGTACGTGATTGTTGACTTAAGAATTTTTTTTGGAAACAATGAACAAGTTAAGAGGAAACACTCACACTCATCATGCATTCATGTAAACATTTTTTCTTTGCAAAATACACGCGAGATAGTCGCGCTGTATGGGGAACGGCAAAGGGACGTTGGACTGCTTAGTATGCTAATGTCTGAAATGAGTCAGTCCTTTTATGATTTGGTTCAGCGACACAAGGAAGTCTTCTAAACTGATGGTGGTACCGTATCCATTTGTTGGTAACTGTAAGAGAAAAAAAGAGTAGTAGATTCGAGTAGATGATGATTATTATTAGTTTTAGATACAAGATTATTGACGAAATATCCTATTTTGCTATGACGTGTGTTTGTCTTGATTTCAAAATGTGATTTTGTTGCAAAATAAAAGGTGTATCAGCGATGATAAGCGATGTGTTTATTAGACTCACTCCATTTATTTCCATAAAGCACACTGCAACCCGCATGTCTTGTCCACGGATCCCCACGACCATCGCTGCGAAGGTTCCACCAAAACACAGCATTTCCTTTCCTGGGTTTCACTTGGACGCCAATTAAGGGGAAAACAGTGGAACCACCGGCGGGTACATCTTCAAGCTAATGTAATCACATCATATTAAATTCCAGAGGAAATGCATAACAAGCTAATTTAGTAATTATCAAGTTAGCTATTAAAATAAACGTACATAAATCATAAAAGTAGCTATCCGATTTCCCCGAATCAACTCTAGAGGATTGTGTAAATGATCTTCTCCCGTGATGTAGTCAGTGTGAGGAGAATAACGACCAGCCATGCCATAATTGGCAACTTGATAAATTTCAGACGCTTCATTTTCGGGAAAAACTTCCAAGTTTGTTGCGTCACCAATTCGGCGACTCATTTTATCTATCAATGGCCCGTCGTCCTTGTTTAGCCACGCTCTATGGAGCACGATCAAAAAACAACAAAGTATTCACATCTTGACATATCATTTCAATAATAACCGAAAATAGTGCATAATAATGAGCGTTAGATATGAGCACACGTACTGTTTGCTCGTTCGGATATCAGTGGCCACGTATCGACCATCCCTTCCTTGATGCAAGCTCCTTTTGAGTCTGGATGTGGCCTTGTCTTTAAAAATGTTCATTTCATTCTCGGTCATGAAGTCATGATACACAGCAATGTACGGGTCAATGGAATGCTCTTCTACTTTGTAAGGGGCAATTAGTGATATAGAGTTCGGCCTTTGAAGAAAGCGGCATCTCAATGAAGCATCCAGCTTTGGAGTCTGCACAAGGGTTATAATTGAATTATCTGCTATTTCCTCAACCTTGTATTTCCTTTAAAGGCCCACTTACTCTCAAGTATTCTCCACGACACAGCGCCTTAAAATTCTCATTCTCCTCCACCGGGTTGAGTGGACCCATTATTCGGGGTTGGTATCGCTTAATTTTCTGATACTTCCGTAACTTTGCCAGCTTTCCGTTTATTGGCTTCTCAAAGGTTTGCCAGGTTTCTCCATATGGCCCCCTCTTTTCCAAGACTTCATCGTGCTAAAAAAACACACACATTTTCTACTACATATCCTGTTGTTGCTCACGGGGCAGAAAAATGAACAATTTTCTAATTTTCCGCATCGATAAATGGTATCATTATCTGAAAGCATGTGTGCATTTTGTACTAATGATAACATACAACTCTTCTGGTTGTTTCCAAAAACGGCAGAATTTCCTCTTTCGTAGCAGTGGGCACCAGCACACTCGCATCAGATTCCTCCTGAGCTCGGGATAATGCCATTTCTAACCAACCTATTGCTCTGTCATAAAGTCCTTTGTTGAAGGCAGCCTTGCCAAGAAACAGACAGTCGCGGGCTGTCGTGTGATAAAAAATGAAAAAGGTTGCAGTCAGCAGTCATAAAGGTTTTAAAAGCAGTTAAACTAGAGAGAGAGAGAGAGAGAGGTGATAAAAGTATACATCGCAACTTGACTTTACCAGATAACTCGTATGGACTTGTTTGTACGTTACTCTCTGTTGGTAACGTTCCATGAATAATTTCCGACAAGTTCAACGCGTACGTGTCTTGCAGACCCACAAGTGCCATTGATCCTCCAATGAAGTCATCGAATGTTGGCAACTGCTCCCCCTTCTTAATTACCTCGCCAGCCAGATCTTTAAAAAAATATTTAAAAGTAGACAACCAGGCAACAGAGAGACTATTTGCACTTAATTCAATTATCATTGTCATGTTTTCTTCTTTTTGGTCTACGTGACTAAGCGCACACACGACGACAAAAGGTAGACGGACAAAAATTTTTTTTTATTAAAATACACAATTACAATACACCCACTTTTCAACATTACTCTCGTATGCAGGAAGACACATCTCTCTCTATCCATCCAATCTCAACATGACCATTTGATTGTCACGTGAGGAAAGCATGATAAAAAAAAAGCTTAATAGAGCACGAAAGCTTCCGTCGATTAGCATAATTGCTGCATTCAACCGTTATGCTCGGCCGCAGGTTGTGAACAAAGTAAAATGCTCAATGTTTACAAGGCGACCCCATTATCATACACGGCATTTCCCCGTACGATTAGGCATTTCGCTCTACGTCGTCGCTTTTACATTTCAACTACTCCTGACAAAGGAAACGTGTCAACACAGTTTACAATACGAGGTACGCTTCTACGAATATCGCTATTTTCAAAAAAATGTAACAATGCTAAAAAAAACATTCTCCAGTACCTCCAGCCTGCGTATGGTTTTTTATCGCCTCCGCCACAACTTCCCAGTCAATTACTGTCCGTTTCAGGATGTGGTAAGCATTCATGGGATTCTCTACAATTTCCAGGGTGTCCACTTCATCCTCCTCCTCATCGTCTGCTTCCACATCACCCTTTGTGATGCTCCTTGCGCTAATTTTGTTAAAATCCTCGATGTATCTACAGAAAATGGCCAACACAAAAAAACAATGATAATAACAGCGACTGCAATGCAAAAACAAGATGGTTACCTCCCGCAGTTCCACTGCTCATTAACTCACGTAAAACCTCAAATCAACACAAACATGATTATAATGCCGTTTTTAGTCTGAAAAGTCGGGAAATGGTGAAAGTATCACGTTACCCCAACTTCAGGCAAATGCGCAGTTTACATTTATTTTGTCTTTGCTGTGTCCTCCCAAACCCAGACAAAGATGAACTTACCTTTGCACGACTCTCAGATTTTTATCCAGTAATTTTGCGTACTCCTCCAGCTTGCTCACAACTTCACTTTCATGCTTGTACAGTTTTTGGAGTTCCGTCGTGGAAGAGAAAATCTCACTTTCCGGACTAGACAAAACGGATGACTTAGTAAGGAGAGAACATGCTGTCAGGCAGCAGATCACAGTCACAGTTTCAAAATTTATTGAAACCATCGTGCGGAGAGTGCGGGTAGGGAGGTGTTGTAAAGACTATAACTGAACTTAGAATGAGTCGTCGCGATACTTTGAAATCGATAAAATGACATGATCATGGATGAATGGGTGGCATAGGACGAGACCTATACACTATATAGACGTGCTACAGTCATGCCATGCACAAAAGGGAAAAAAGAAAAAATGGGTATTTTAGTGGATAATCAAGTTAAGAAGCCTCGTTCGAAAATGCTTATGACATTACACCATTTTTCGAGAGAGATAGGCCACTGTGTGGTTGGCATTCCCTGACGCTCACCATCAAACGGGTACTTTTGTACAACTACACACCAACTTTAATCAGCTCTCTCGCTCTCTGTTCGTGCCTTATATGCATAATACATCAACATTTGATAAGTTCTGAATGAAGTTGAAAAGCATTCATATTTTTACCGTCAATACCTGTTGCTCTCGGCGCTACTACACACATCATCCTTTTTACTTGGCTCTCCCACTCTCTGTCTTCTTGTCTACACACTCGTAGTATTCAACATCCAAATCGGTAAAAACAGGATGAATGACTATACAAAATAGCACGCATGCATGCTTTTTATCTATGTGTGAAGCTATTCAATGCTCTCTGTCTGCTGTGGCATATAATGGAACGGCACGCAGCAGCGATTGTGAGTTCAATTTTTAAAAAAGCCTGATTCTAGTTCTGAAGAACCTTCTGACACTTGACTAATACACACACACACACACACACCACGGCCTGCTTACCCGTAGTACCCTACTGGGGTATTATTATTCGTGGGTATAGACAAACAAAGATATTGTATAATAGTATGGTGTTACCTGCAACGCAACCTATATCTCAGATCAGCATCCTATCATCATCAAACGAAAAGCCCTACAAAAACGGGACCTTTATCATTATCATCATCATCATCATCCTCATCGTTCATTTTATTTTATAAGATATCTAGACGGAACAAGCATTGTTGCAAGATGTGCAATTTAATTACAGGCTTTATGTCGTCCTCTGGCTGTCTGTTTGTCTTGTAAAACTTAAAGAATGAATTACAATTAACTTTGCCGTTGTTGACTGGACGTCGTTTCATCGCAGATTCAACGGGAAGGCATATTTCTTGCCTTTTGCAATTCGGCAGTGTCCTTCAAGCAAATGAGCTCTTGTCTGTCACACAAGGAGCGTTCCATACACACCATTTCCGCTATATGTGCTAATAACAGAAGGCCACGATAACCCTATTTTAATATCCATCAAGGCTCTATAGTTATCCCATAGTCGGTAATGGCGTTTATTTGTGGCTTTCACCCCCCATGATACTTTCACCTCTGGAATCTGGTCATCTTGGCCAATTCTGACATGTTTCTACAAGTAAGACGCGTTGTAATTTTCAAAACTGCATAATAATGGCCATTTAAGAGTTATTATTATTATTAATCAAGAACTACAAGTACAACTACTTTGCTATTGCCGAGTTGCTGGTGCTGTGGCTAATATAGAACTTGCGATAGTAGGAAAACAAGTCCTTCATCAACTTGGCCTGTTTACAATCATGTTGCACATTATAGGTAGGGACCAGGAATGAGATTTTTCTAGCAAGAATCTGTTGAAGAGTAAAATGAAGTATTATGTTCTTCCTCCGTTGTTGCATTGTGAACGCGACGACGGTGGTGGTGGGGAATGCTTACTCAGACATGGCATTATTATGGCATCACAGACGTGCTCACTCTGTACACCATTGTATCGTAACTTTGTTACACGCTTAATAATGGCATTTAAGGTTTTGAGACATAACGGCAGTTATTGTTGCTATCATTTTTGTAAAAACGTACAATCTCATATCTTTGTATTTTACTAACAGTAAGTTACATTACGTGTTCGGTAGAGAGTGGGGCGTTTTATCAGAGAGAGAGAGAAAAAGAAAGAAAATCCTGACATGCATATGCGCTGGGAATAAAGCACACAAAAGAGTGCTACTTAGCACCCTGATTTTTCATCCTGATCAACAAATGGAGAAAACAAAAAATCGTTGCGCTTCGTAGTGCATATTACAAGCAATTCTATCCTCGGGGAGAACATCTCTTGATTAATTTTAATTATTATGAGCCAGGGTGCCCATGCCTGATTGTGTGTTTTCTTTTCGGCATTAAACAGGATAGGCTAGGGGAAAATTTAATCATCATCATCATCATCGACAGAGCTGACCCTTCATAACGATTTCTTTCTTTCAAGAATCATGGACTCACAGAACTACATCATTATCTCGACTTAATGAAGTGAAGAAAATCACTGTACCAAAAACCCTGATTCATAAAAATGGCTTTGTACTACCAACATAACATCTTCTGCGTCTATTTATTCGTACGTGTGAGTGAAACAGTTTTTTTTGTACAAAAGAACTGAATCACATATATGTGTGGGTATAACGT
This sequence comes from Callyntrura sp. NNG-2020, assembly GCA_027744055.1. NCBI lineage: Eukaryota > Metazoa > Arthropoda > Collembola > Entomobryomorpha > Paronellidae > Callyntrura > Callyntrura sp. NNG-2020. The sequence goes on along the minus strand of JAHZNE010007267.1, from coordinate 9,662 downwards.
GGAGACATTAAGCGTCGAACTTCATTTTCTAGTCGTTTACAGTTTAGTTTTTACCCTGTCGGTGGTGGTAGTAGAGAGCTTTGGCTACTGTTGCTACGTGTTTTTTGGGAGGATGCATGTATCCCCTAAAAACGCGTTGCTGGTTTTCATGGGGTTTGGTTTGATGGTTTCTTTCATATAGGACGTTTTACCCTTGGTGGAGGAAAATTTGCCTTCTCTGCACACTTGTACTATTAATGTGACAGGGTGTGCGTGCGTATCTATAGGTTCTATAAAAGTGGGTTTACAATTTTTTTATGACACTCAGTATGTCAGTCAGCAAAAGAAAAACAAATTGCCTCTTGGTATTTCAATTTTTACAGCAATAAATATACATATTAGCATATCTACATAATTTCACATGTAAAGGATCGTGGTGATGATGTGGAGGAACACGTATTAATTGGGCTTGTCATTTTACTGGGGGAATAACAGATTTTTCACGCGAATCACAAGGATTTTAAAAAATCTAGATGCAGAATTCCGTTTATACGGGGGCGTTAAATTGTCGTCACCAGATTGTGATATATATATTTTAACTGAACTCGCCCTTCGAATTCTGTATTATTTTCATAAATTACATTTTTTAATAAAAAAACGCCGTACTAATCTTTGCTTTTTAAAGCAAAGTTCCAATTACCAAATTGAGTATTGAATTTATTAACGTCCATTTTATTGGAACAATACCTAACAATTAGGTACAAACAGATTTACTTATGACTCCGCCATATCAAGTTCAATCCTTATTGTGATTAGTAACCTCCATCCATGCCTTATGCAGGGAAATTGGGATACGATAAATTTCATAAATTTTATTGCGTCATAATTGCATTTGAAACCTTTAAATTCTGTCGCCCTGAATTTATATGATGATGAGGCTACCATTCCGAAGAAGTGAAGCAAATGCCCAAAAATATTGTACAACTGCTACGCGCTAATGTGCTACTTATTTTCATCTAAATCTAGTCTCTTCTTCCAATTCTTGGGCATGTTGCAACTTAATTTGTGTAACAACAAGGAAATATTATTTTTTTGCAAATCTGTTACACGTTGCCTTACACTAACCGACTGAGACTTGAGACAACGTCAAACGTAGCGTAACTCCAAGCATTGGAGCTTGAAAATATTAACCATCTTTTGTTAGCCTACTTGAAACTCAAGTTATGTCATGCCACCACAAAGCGTGCCAATTGGTGTATACATACGAATAATAATCCAATATTATGGCTCTCCGTTCCTTATGCACCTTTCGCCTTCTTGGTAAAAAGTTAAAATTGTCTTGAATTTAAGTGTGACATGACGAAACGTATGCTGCGCGTGGTAAAAAGCTTTCAACTTGTATCGCACCTTCGCACACTATTGATTATGATGGCGCTTATATCTCTCGATAACGCAAGGCATTATTGTAGCACAGATTTATGGGAGTTTGAGTCTTCTACTCTACCTGCAGAGCAGATGCTGCAAAATTCAAACAAATTTCAATTTAAAACAAATCCTACTGTACTTATTAATGAAGTAGGGGCAAACAGGCAAAAAATACTAAAATTCTCCTTCGTAGTACAAGGACGGATCTGCCTGCACTTATTGTTTGCGTCGCTCCCTGTCAGTTGACAGATTTAACTTCCAGAGAGGTCAAAGGTTACTGTCAGCTCAGCACAATTTATGACGTCATAACTCCTCATGAACTTACTATAGCTGCTGCTGTTTTTTCACTCTTTGGAGCAGTTGAACCTTGCCATCAATGCAAACCAAACAAAATGCTGATAAAATGCGGCGTTTACATACGGATTAGGGATTTTGCTAAACATGCTTCATGTTTGTTTCAACTGTCAACTATGTAGTTATTTGCTGATACGTTCTGATTTCCCTTACAAAGAAGTAGGAGTCCGAACAAACTGATAACAATGAGTGTTTTGATAACATTATCTATCATGTATGCACAAAAACGTCTTCCTCATTTTACGAAACAACGCTCGCTCGCTCGAGCTTGTGTATAATAAATCAAGGAACTTTTTTCTACCAAAACTAAACTATTTATTCCGAGTACACGACTACATGTTACTTTTAGTAGGCCAGCAAATCCTTTTTAAAACGACTGTCTCGAATGACACATCTTATTGTCACCGATGCAATCTGTAATCAGCAACAGTAGTCAGTGGTAGTGAATGAGTCATTTACCCTGACTCACAATACTTCGTACTTGTAAATAAATATGAAGGTTTAAAACTGAAGATACAATCTTAGTTTTTTTTTCGCTTTTGGATGTTTTGCTAATCTTCCATGAAACAAGGAAAATTCGAAAGCAAATGTACAGCCGAGGAAAGTAATTGAACGGCGGATTACAGTTGCAGGAGAGAAACATGCTAAAAAGATGTGTGTACCTAAGCATATTTGTAAAAAGGCAGTTTAACGTGATAAGATTGCGAAATTCGTCAAAATTTTGCCGTCGTCGTGCTTAATCCGAAATGAAATGTGTCTGAATACATGGCTGGGTGGGGCATAGGAAGTCGCTGCTAATGTAACACAACAATAATGTTGCAGCCAGTTCCTGTGGCGTGACAAAGGAGCTAATTTGCTTATCAAAAAACAAAGATCATTTAAGTTCAAAACAATTCTTTGTAAAAAAAATAAGTCAAGTGCTAAAATAACTTCAGGTTAAACATTTCTTAAGAATGTTGACGTTGCTAAAATGTTCTCCGTACATAATTTTTTTAGGTTGAAATGGCAGACCATATTTTAACTGTGTCTCATTCTAGACAACGTTGGCAAAAGGTTTTATTTTATTTTCTTATCACCAGCAGCACTTCACACAAAATATTAATTGGAACATAAGATGTACATTGTTTTTCAGAGATAAACCTATACACATTGACTGAATGGGAGTTTCACGCTGCTTATGTATGATTCGAAGGGGCGCCAGTTTGGTTGTAGATTTTTCAGCATTTATGGGCTGTCGTCATTTGTTTTTGTATTATCAGAACGGAAGTGTGTACATGGAAAAAAATTGAATATTATCTCTCCAGATTTTCTCTCTTGATGATGAATCACGAAGTTTCTGTTCACACGTTTCAAAGACATGCAAATGGGAATAACAGGCGTACGAATGACGACAGCAATGCAATGGTAGGAAATGGCTTGGCATTTGTACGAAATTACAACTTTTTGTAAATTGCAAAAGAGAGGACGTGGTTGCTATGTAATTTCAACGAATTGCTTTTTCGATCTATGAAATGAGCTCGTGAAATACTACGCGCCTCTCTCTCAAAGAAAAAATGATTTTCCCTCGTTTCATTTTTGGGTTAACGGTCGTATTTGGTTCTGTAAAAAGTTAGACAGGAGATCGGAAGACGATATAGGCGAGGCAGGTCGATCTTGCCTGATTTGAGGAAATTACAATCCTCTGGGCTAATCGTAAGTTACGGCTTGATAACAGTAATACTTGGAAATAATTAAAACACTGAGGAATTACATGTACTGACGGCATGCACTGCGATCGGCTCATCCTATTGCTTTCGAGAGAAACCTTTTTTCTACGTTTCTAGAAATGCTTTCTTCATCCTTGTGGTGTTTTGTTTTATTTTAGGGATTTATGGAGTGACGGTAAGGCTTGCCTGCACAATAACGATATTATATAACTCTTGTGAGCTTTTATAGTTTGACACCGACTTGACATGCTTAAAATATACATCACAGCAGGTTTTCCAGCTTCAGATTATTTGGTTGTTTAGTTTTTTGTAAACATTATTCAAAGTCAAACTACTCCAATATATATAGGTGCTGCTGCTATTCTTTCTATTTTACTTCTTTTTGAACATCGAGAGCGAAGAAGAAATGGAATCTGATTTTGCTTGCGTCATGGCTGTTTAATGAAAAAGTACAAGATAGTGAATAACGCTATATTTTGTGAACCATGTTATGGTATCTATATAGATATATATCATATATACATGTATAAAACTGTTTAGATAATTAAGCAGACAGTGGGCAAGATTACGAAGAAAAGTGACAAGATGGTACGAAAATGGAGTTTAAAAAGTAATCTAAAAGCGTGTGGGCTTACAGACAAAAAACACGGAATCTAAAGTTCATAGTATGTGAATGTATGTATGTGGTAGTACAGACTGGCATTTTAAAATAATCTATTTCCCTTTCCTCATTTTCGTTTACTACACGCCGCGTCTTCGTTATTCTCATTTTCTGGAATCTGAGGGTTGCACTGATTTTCTATATCTGAACTAATCTCTACAGTGGTAAATTCCATTTCACCGTTTTGTGCCTACGGCTGCGGCTTACACTTTTCCGTACTTATGACCACCTTAGGTTGTGCTTTTCTAGTCGCTAACATCTTCATCATCATGACTCATGATGGTAGATCACCAGATCCGCAGATTGGGAGTGTGGCAACGGAAATAACTTTTCAGAGAACCGGTGAAACGAGGGGAGCCCAGACAGTGGTAAACAAAGGGGAAATCAAATATGAAAAGTGAAAAAACTCTTAATGCAATAATGAGAAAAGGAAATTTCTTTTGCGCGTCGCATCTCGTTCTCTCTGCCTACGTACGTACTCATCCTCCCGAATACTGAACACGGACGACACCATCAGTCAAATTCGATCTTTCCACGGAAATCCTCATTGTCAAACACTACGGGAGCGCAGAAAATCGGTTTCCGGTAGGGAGTAGTGGTGTGACAGAATGCGGGTTCCTCATTGGCTATTGGCAAAACGATGTAATAGCCAATTTAGATAATTGTAATACCGCTCTCCCGCAGCAGTCAACAGTTTCCCAGTCAATCTTGGCCGGCCCCGCCACCCTTGGCATTTACTGTAGAGAAGGGAAAAATATAAATGTCAAGCATTTTATTTTATGTGTATTTAACAAATACAAAGGAAACCTATTAATAATTAGCCTTCATTGTCCCACCGCCCACAAAAGTTTAAAGATGGAGAAAAGATCCTGCTAGTCGCTGCGAGACTATTATTATTTTGCATTTATTATTAGGAGTATTGTTGTCCTAATTCCTACTGTGAAGTAGCGAAGTATACATAACACGTAATTGTAAATGTGTCTATCGTGTGAGCAATTAGTGGCGTATTGTATCATAATACGGGAGCACTTATGTTATTAGCTACAACTATGTATTATGTTTAAGTAGGGCGTATCTCCACCAAATACGTTTACATGCGAAATAGTAGTCTGGTGGAAGGGCTTTCTCTTTTATTATAATAATGTACTTTGTAGTCCTGGCTTGAAATTCCAATTATCACGCCACCGCCATATAGAATGGCCAGAGCCAGACGGAGGCGTGCGTTCCTTCCGGAGGCTGCATCACAACAGTAATTTGCGGAATTGCTATACAACAGGATTGAACCAGTAATAAACCGTGGAAGAACAAAACACAAAAATTGCTAAACCAGAGAATGGCTCTCAGAATGTTTCGGTGGTGAGGGTAATCAAGAGGAACAAGTGAGACGTCGGAAGACAGTGAAAGAGGGAACCATTTACTTGTCAATTTTGTCTCGATGAAGGGTTTTTCCGCGCAGGAAAATATTATATAGAGCTAATGGAATGATAATGTAATGCGGAAAAAATAGCATAATTGGTTCCTCGAAAGACGGATGATCCCGAAAAAATGGGAGGATCATTGAATAGCCATCGTAATTTAAAAAAGATTCCAATCATTTCCACTTTTGAATGGTTTGATAATTGAATAGAATTTTTGTAATTACTTCAATTACAGAGGTTCCTCATTCATTACTGCTTGTTATGAAATACATTGACATTTAATGGATATTGTGTCTTGTGTGGTAACCGCCTTAAGTAGTTATACATACTGTCGTGTGTTTCACCTTATTTGCCATTAAAATGGATCCACTTATCTTACAATCTACGTAATCTACTCCTAATTGTTTTCTTTAAACTAATCAATCAACATTTATGGAGAGGGAGAAATATGCGAAAACAACTTATTTCTAATTTTAGCTGAAAATTGGATTGGTTTGTTTGGATCATAAATGTTGAATAGTGGTCCTTGTCTCTGAAAACAAACGAACATTTTGTTGGTTGCAGATATTTGTGTTAAGATTAGGTAAGTAAAGTTAACTAGTATGCAGGACGAAGCAGCTAGACAGACCAGATAAAACTGGGTCTGGATTCCTGGCTAAAAATGATAGCTAGCGCACAGTCCAGCTCATATCGTCCTAGTTCTTTGTCATGGTTCATTTCTGCACTCAATTGAGTTTTACGTCGATTGTAGATACGGGATGTAATGAGTTTTCAATTTGCTTTACTGACGTATGAAAAGGAGAATTTTTATGCGCACTCTGATAACAATAGGTAGAATTGACATGTCCATTTGTCTATCACTGTCGTATCTACACCTTCTTTTGAGAAAAGTACAAAAGTAAGGTAGTAAGTAGGTGTTCGACGGACTCGTACATTTGGACGCTTACCCATTTGACATAAGCAGTGACTAATTTTTTGGGGGAGAATAATGGAGATAACAAGGGAAAATGGACGCTGACATTTCTTGGAAATTGACACTAAAATAATCTTCAACATGATACCTCATTGGTAACTTCAGAGATAAGTCTGGTATAGCCGGAAATGACAACATCCCTGCCCATATGGATCACAGCATCTCACAATTTATCCAAAACGAATTGTTGCAAAAGTACACGCACGATATTAATATTATCATCCATGTAATCAATTTTTCTCCAGATAGATTGGTTAAGTCATCTAGTTAAAAATCTATGGGGCAACTTCAAAATCGTACGATAGTTTTTTATTTATTTTTTACTACAACCAAAATCGCAATCGCGCTCGGCGTTCGCTGTTTGTGGAGGTAGTCACGGTCACGAACAATATTGAATATATGTATGTATATCAGTTAGTATTTCATCAGATTAACCAGAAAGTCGGGCTCAACGGAAGTCTAAGAATCATTTTTTCTTGTCCTGTTCTAATTTTTAACATTTTTGACATATTTCAAGAGAAAACGGGCGACAGACTGTCGGGTTAGTTGTGGTTTTGAAACTACGCATTACATTTATTTTTTGTAAGGTTTATTCTGCTTTAACTTTTTTTATCCGGATCCAAATTGGATCATCCACCCCATGAAAAAATTTCCATGGCCATGGTCACACGGATAATGATGCAACAAACTATTAAATTTGTTGTTGTTCATCATCCTGTAGTATCCGTCGTGTGTCGAGAAAGCTTAATGTATCTGTGATGTTTATATTCAATATTTATGAGTACATATTTCATATTTCTGGTAAATAAAAACAGTATATTCATAAGGCCTCTAGGTAGTTTATTTCTTCAGATTGAGAGATTTGAAGAGGGCGAAATTAGCTAATTCCTTTATCGTGATTACAGACTGCTAGATGGACAGACAAAAAAACTTACCGATCGTATAAACTACTTTCGGCATTAAAATTCATTTCTGTACTTAAACAGTAAAAAAAACCTTTATTTAAAATTCTCTGTGGCAGATTTTACAGCTTACTATATGCATTTCTGAACTGACAAACGTATTTTCTTTAAATTTATACTCGTCTTAACCATGCTGATAAGTGTGCCACTTAATTTACTTCCTATTTGGTCCAATTTATGTCCACTAGTAGTAAGGTCATATAAATAACAAAATACTACATCGGACCATCATAGATTATCATTACAATTGGTTATGCGTACCACGCCGGTCCGACTAAACCATTTATTGCGGCAATACCACTGACCTTGCATGAGATTGCACCAATCGCACCACATTATTCGCTAGAATAAATTGTATCTGTCGTAAAAAAATGCATGTGAAATAGTTTGATTCTTGCCTATAAATTGATATTAATCCATGTAGGTTATGCAAATCAAGGAGAGTTTCCTCTATACAACAGAACAACAGAATAATGCACTTTTTATGTCCAAATTCTACACTAGGTTTGTAGGTGTTTACAAAATTCATTTCCAACGTTTGAAGCATTTTTTCCAAGAAGGCCCCCATTCAATTTCGTATCTGACAATCTATAATAATTCCGGCACCGTAGTCGTCATCCTCTCTGACATAAATTTCCGATGGTGGCATCAACAATTATACTGGCTCATACACGACAGATAAAATGGAATTAAAGTTGAGACATAAAGATTGCAACATTGATTGAAACCTGGTATTTAATAAAACATGAATCCAAACTTCTCCGACGCAAATCTCTACTTTCAAAATATGAAAAGTTCCATGCAAACGATGATGCAGTCTTCTTACCCAAGTCGACAAACCATTTCAAATGAGCTGTCACTCGACAAACGCAATAATCATGTTTTGGATTTTAAAACAATTTTTTTGGAGTCCACGGAAGACATTTTTACCTTGACATAGTTTGACGCAACGTATTCGCTTTCAAATAACAAAAATAATAGTATTTAATAATTATGTGTAATACTATTTAATACTATATTTAATTGCTTTCTCCGCTCAAACCCGACTTTGGGTTAGCCAATATGGCATTACACACAATCTATTATGGCTCATCCTTATATTTTCGTTATATGTCGTTTGCTTGTAAATTATGCTGAAATTCGCACAAACATGATATGGTTCCTGTTTTAGCATAGTATAAAACGTGATCAACCAATTCGGTCAAATTTGATCGTGTGCCTAATATTTATCTATTTTGTATGTGTGTTTATTTCAGCCAATTAGGTTGAGTCCTGTTCTTAGATCCCATCTGTTACCCCCTGGGGCATGACCCTGGAAACACATCTTCGAACTTAGCCTAGTTATTAACCATATCTATGAATTGGTGAAAACAGATTTGCAAAGCATGAAGTCGTCTTATCATTATCATAAGTAGGCTTTGGAATTTATGTAAATGCATATTGTAATGGTTTGCCAGAATGAAGTGAGCTTTTCACATAGTTCAAAACACATCAAAATAAGACTTCTGAGACCATGTTGTTGTTGCATATTTTGCATATTTTGACTGATAAGCGCATTTTTTACTTTTCTCTCGATTTTTGCAATAATTCATTAAAAAACGAGGTCTTTTGGCAAAAATCACAAGGCATCTATGGTTTTTTCTAGAGGGATAAAAAAAATGAATAGACTTTTTTGGTGATTCTGTCGAATGCAGCTTCATATATGATAAAAAGGGGGACAAATTCGGCTTTACTTCAATTAATATGTATGTATGTACGTAAGCACTGCTTTGAATCGTGGAACTGAAACCGTTAGAATTAAATATAGCCCTGTTGGCAAAATTAATTGCTTCCACCATGGCAGTGTTTACAAAATATCTTTGCATGCGAAAATAAAGCACAATTTTATCTGGATTGCAGTTACTACCGGAGCTAGTATTAACTATATAGGGTACATGGCTAGAAGCGGTAGCATTTACATACATAAATTTTCTATTTAGGATCTATTTAGAGAGCAATTTATTTGTTTGCTCGAACAACATATTTTTGACACGAAATATTAAAAAGTTTGAAACCAGAAATTTGCTGCCAACCGATGTTGTAGATATGATAAACTCGACCCTACGTTGCCTAGTGGATAGTGGGTCTAAAAACACTAATAATTCCAAACTGTTTTAGAAAGAAATCTGGACATTAAGAGTAGTT
>JAHZNE010007266.1:0-23313 GCA_027744055.1 Callyntrura sp. NNG-2020 | reverse complement strand
TTGATATCGATATCTGTATAGTGTATTGTCGTTGTACACGTAATAGATTATGCCAACAAGAACGAACGTGGGATTAAGATTTTATTTTTTTTGGAGTGCTGGGCACAACAGAGATGTAATCCACACACTGCAAAAGAAAATTTCCTACATTGGCATTTTTTTGGCACATGCGTGGACTGTTTAGTAGAATGTGGTAGATGTTTACACAAAAAATTATAGATGAGAAGCGCGGCGTTTTCCTTTTTCGTTGAGTTTTGGTAAAACAACCAAGCAAAAAGAGACAGGACGAACGAGTAAGGATTTTTTTGTAAGTAGGCAAGACAAGCTAGATTGCTGAAAAGTTACTGGGAAATCCCTGAGTGGTGATATTTGGCGCTACATGCTGTGTGCGGTGTATAATTAGAAGCTTGTTCATTAAGCTTGTAATCGGGTTAGTTGATAAAGTGGATATATCAGATTTGGTGCTTCCGGTCCCTCCTGGCATTAGAATCTGCTGTAAGGGCAGTACGTGTGGGCAGGCATCTTAGAAAAAGGGAAAGTGTTGGTCTGAATGAAGGAGGGAAGCGGAAAATAGAGTGTGAAGAGTGAAGGCATATAATACCATTTAGCCGAAATTATAATCCTCCACTATTCCCAGGGATAGCCTCCGTGGGCTCCGTGGGGAAGAAAGTGACGAAAAGTAAAAAGTGTAAAAGGGGAAGGCGACTTGCAAATAGAGAAATATAATTCGTTTGTCTGTCTGTAGACGTAGACTGTAGACTTGTAAATGAAAGCTGAAAATACGTTTTTATGTCTTAATTGGAAGCAAACAGAGAGTCTTGGTAGTAATCCTGCGTAATCTTGTAAAGTGGGGGTGTTTTGCGTTTGTACGAGTCAAATGTCATTATAATGGTGTCTTCTTTTTAACTTTTTCTAGGACTTCGACGATGACGACGACGATGACGCTGAGGAGTCGTATAATAATAAGAGCAACAACAGTGGGATGTGTTTTTACCGTCACATATGTTCATCAGACGGAACTCAGTCGACGCCCACCTCGCCGTGGAAAAGTAAACCTGCCCTCGGTAAGCCCGTTTTAGCCAATGCATAAATCCTTATGAGTACCCATTTATTTACGACCAAATTTTGAAGTCAAGTCAGCTATACAAGACGTTTTCTAAATGTACTGGATTAACCGAATTTCGTGCCGTCGAAAATAATCTGTTTTTGTCAAGGGGGTGAGAAGTGTTATTTTTTTGGAGCTTGCACACACGATTAATCCTTTTACCTTTTGTAATGCAGGTGAGGACATGGGGAGCACAGAGAGATTAGTGGATCTCCGCAGAAGGCACACGATATGCAATCCCACAATGAGGGATGAACACGGCGCAACCCTTATTACCTTTCCGTTTGAGTACACAAATTCGAAAAAGATATTCGATTCTCTCAATGGACCTGCTGTCTCTCCCATTTTACACAGACGGAAGCAGCAGCTTCCACACTCTGTCTCCAAGAGTTCCCTTCAAGAGGAATTCTTCCAGTCTAACCAGTGGCAGACGGCAATGGAGTGTCTGTCCCTGAATCTCGAGGAAGTCGTGCATATTCGTTTCGTTCTTACCAAAGCAGAGCTGGAAGCTCTTCCTGTCGACTGCAGTCTCAAGGAGGATGTGGAGAAGGGAAAGGTATGCATACAACGTACAACCATGAAATTCTGCAAACCCATTTTCCTACTTGCCTGTTGTACTCCTCTGCATTATTTAAATACACTGTGTAGTCAAACGCTAATAAAATGTTCAGCACAGGCAGAAAAAAACGAATTCATCACTGGCGACCCAGGCGGGGTAAATTAGGAATGTCATTACGTGGCTGTAGCTTACGGTGTTAATTATTCACGAGGAGAAATTTTTGGGTGGCTGTAGCTCTGAAAATGGAATTAAACCCAGATTGACATATTTCCCAAAGGAAAAGCAAAGCACGCTACATATATTATTGCATTACATTTTAATGAACTTTTATCCTTCTTCTACCTAGCTAGCTAGTGTGTGTGTGTATGTGTTTGTGTGTGGGCAGGCCAGGTAGGGCAAAGTAAAAGTCCCATTTGTCATCTAGTTAAGCTGACTTAAAATACCCTATTTATCAACGACATTTACTCACGCTCCCCTGATGCATAAAAAACTTATTACCAATTAACTTTTCTCTTCACAAAATGAAAATGAATGAGAAATTAATTACACCAACGTAAATTGACTGGCCTACAACTACAGCAGCGGAGGGAATAATTATTAGTTCATTAAAGTAACTTAACTTACAGTTTGTTAATATATCATAGCAGAAACCTTGAGTAGACAGATGCATATAATATATATGCACATATTCATAATTTTAACGATCACCACCACCACCACCAGGCTACAGAGAATTATAAATCATTGAAGCATTCAACTTTATAAATGTTCAATTTCCTCATTAATGGAATGACTCTGAAACGGAAAGTTGATATTGTTGGACATAAAAGCGAATCATTCATTATTCAAAATTTATCAATTAGAAACAACATCGTAACAGCCATGATAATTTTTATGAGGATAGTTTCTACCTACTTTGTCAATACTGCCATATACTATGTCATTTCATTAACATAATATATTTTATTGCCGGCCATGCCAGTTGGTGCGCGGTGCGGTGGGTGCAATTGCAGTTTGTTTTTCCCTGCTTATGTATAAGTTCATCTTGATGTTTTATTACTCTCATTAAATTCGGCGCACACTCATTTTTTTATAGCTGGCTTTGCCTTGAACGTCTTTGAACTTTTATATTATGTGAGTTTTGTGACCATTAAACCTTTGTACAAGATTATTTCCCTTTTTTATCGGTGCAGGGGCCGGAACGTTGGTATCGTAAAAAGAAAATTAGGACCAGGAACATAACAAGAGCGCATAAATTATCTCTAGTGATTTTCCACCCTGCTGGGAATCGCTAATAGCTTACTTATTTCATAAGGGTTGTTGCTTGTTGTGATGTGATATTGTAAAGAATACGAGCTTACACACAACAGCTCTCTGCATCTGCACACGTTCATTAAACTTGGCTGTGGCTCTGTGGAAAATACGTTTTTGCTAAAACGAGTATTTATTTCGGAAAAAATGCTAGATAATTCTGACATTTATTGTGAGTAGCATGTATTGGTGAATGCGTTCACGATGATGATAAGCTGAACGAACAACAAAAAGGTGGTATCTCAATAATATAGCTTTTATCATGGCAATTATATCAAATGGGGTTTAATACTTTTTAATGGTAAATTCAGCATACTCTCAAACAACACGTCAAAATCAAAATGTAATTATTGTGTGATTGATTGAGGTTTGTAATAGACGGCTGGTCCTAAATAAACTGATTGCACGAACGATGTAAGTAAGCCGTTGTGCATTTTTGGGAGAAATAGCAAAATAAGTCACATATTTTTTCAAGTGTGATGATACCAACGATAAAGCTGTGTACGTGGATATGCAGCTGGTAGAAATGGAGAAGTGAATCTGATGCAAAGCTCAATTTCTGTTTTTCTATGTGGAGTATGTTTGCCGTTGATGCGAGTGTTGTAAATTGTAAGCTGTTGTATGGCAGGGGTAGATATAATGTAGGATGAAGTAATCCCCCACCTACCTGAAGTAATAAAAGAGTAAAAAGGAGACATAAAATGGAATGTGTTTTAATGTTGTCTTTCTGCCAATTCCCACAGATCTGCTTCCTTTGCCTGAAGACTCGCTTCGCTCTCTTTGGGCCTTGGGGAAACCAATGCAAACTGTGTAAGAGGATGGTCTGTGCCAAATGTTGTTCCAAAGTAAGTTTGCCCGCAGTCACGCAGTGTGATGAGTACCAAATTGAAAAGATGATGATGATGAAGCATGGTGGTTGTCGGTGTGGTGGAGATATTTGGTATGGTGCGAAACGAGTCTAATAATGTGTTGGGATGGTGTGAAATTGTAGATGAGAATACCCACCGAGCACTTCTCCAAAGTTCCGGTCTCCAGTCTCAGTCCTGCACTTTCTCCACGCGATGAAGAGAAAGAGCTCCCTGGATCCAGAACGCCCACTCCAAACAGCACAAATGGTACGACATCAAATAATACACTTAACAAGCCTGCAGGACGAAAAAATAGTGTAGGTAGTGCACCAACGTCACCAAACATGTCACGTAAATCTATAGGGACAGACTCAGACAGTGGACAGCGCTCTATCTCCCCAGGGCTTTTGGAGTCGGAAGAACGTGACAGGTTTTCACCAGATCATGGCAATGGACCGTACAGCTTGCCCACGGTCACTTCCATTTCTCTCGGCCTCATGGCCTTTAAGAGGTAAAGTCAAAGCTCTATAGTGAGACAAATTGAAGATACGTGAAATTGTCAGGAGTACGACCTTATTAAGCTTAATACGTGTTTCCTTTTCTTGTGGTATCCCTCACAGGAGAAATTTTGGCCGAGGAAAAGAAGATGACAAGACTGAGAAGTTAAAAGGGTCTCTGATGGTCGTGTGTCACGACTGTAAAGCCATGGTTCTACAAATCATCCGATCTTCCAGAGCCAAAAAAGCTAGCAACTACAGAAACCAGTTGGCTCTAGAAAGGTCCACAGTTCAGCCAGTCGCCTAAACGTTTTTTCGTTTTCGTTTTTTCCTTGTTGACTTCTTACAAAATCTAATTATTATAATTATTACTATTAATATTATTATAAATTATATACCAGTTTTCTGAATTCTACTCTACAGTTGGACCTGCAACATAGTTCAAAGCTTTAAAATAATAAAATAAACTATTTGGAAAATATGTGTGTGTGTATTCGCAATTACCACAAATACCTATTGTATGGGCTGTATCGCAGAAAGTTGTTTCAATGACACAGCTTGCTTATATAAGAAAACTATTAAATGATCACTTGAAATATTATCAACTATATTTAACCAGAAACGATGTATCAGTCTCTATAAATATATATTGTTCGACGAGAAAATATTCTATAAAAGAAATCTAAGCTTTATAATAGTCGACTCTCCGATAATCTCGTGCGAGGAAGTAGGGGTATAAAATAAACCAACAATTATTATTATGTATGACAAGAAAACTGTAATCTTGGAAAAAACGCCAGAGATAACACGTCTTCTGTATCAAGCGGTTATCCATTCACAATACTCTGTAGGTAATAACGTAAATATGAAACGATGATGTGTGTGTAGTAGAATCAGAAAATATATACCGTTACGATGTTCCATAATAATATTACGATAAAATTAGAAATGTTTAAGTGAGTCCTCACATGTGTCATGGATTTCATGTCAGACAGCGTCATAATATATATGCTACATGCTCGGACATTATTACAAATATACAAATGTTGCATAAAATAGGTAAAATAATTATTATTGAGTAATATAATTATTATTATCGTTAAGGATAATGTAGTAAGGAAGTACGTAAGTAGGTAATGTGTATTCATTCTGCTGCTTCAACTTCATGTTATTCTAAATAATATGTAGTATTTTTAAATATTTTTTCGTTCAGAAGGTTCAGAGAAATTGCATTTGTTTTTGTGTTTCGTATAGGTTAGCTTACGCACTACATAAGTCGGCCTGTATGTGTAACACAATACCATTTCGTGAATCTACAAATTTTTAATTACTATCAACTAAGTCAATTCATGTAATGTGTGCCTATTTCCTATTTATTTTGTTCTTTTCGTAGTAGAACCCCACTGACTTCATTGACAAAACAATTTTTTTGTAATAGTAACGATTACATAAATATTAATGATATACGATGAGAAAAAATAAACCGTTCATTCATCATGCACCTTTGTCGATGTGTAAAAAAATTACGGGATGCTCTATGTTGTTGTCATTTTTATTGGCATTTTTTTTTCATCGAGACGTACATCGCCAGTTTGGAAAACCACATATATATAAATCATGCTTTGCATTCAAATAAGACGCCAATGAAAATTAAAAATCAGAATACAAGGTGTTTCAGAAAAACGGGCGTTATATTTTGAACGTTATAATACGATTTACAGAAATGTCTATATGACGATGATCGACTAAAGATGTAGACTGAGACTAAAATATAACGCACCCGAATTTGAACAATATAATATAATATAGCCAGTATTGTACATTAATCTAAATTAAAATTGCGTCAAAAAGATGAAAAAATATATATTTGGTTCCTTCGCCAACTATAATCATTAAAGTTATTTTATGCAGCTTTAAACACACCTGCATTTGCGATAGGGACACATCCTAAATGTGTGCATACACCGAGAATTACAAGCCACTCTGGATTTTTCACACGATCGGAGTCGGCCTGGGGATCACGAAGACTGGCAACGTCCACGGACTGCTCAGCTTGGATTTCTGCGGCAGTTCTGAGAAACAATAAAAAAGACGTTATTATTAAATTCACTAATGCCCGGTTACATTTGCGCATAATTAAACCTGACCTACCTATGACGAATGAACAGTGGCTTTCCTCTCCACTTGAAAGTGACATTCTTTCCTTCTGGAATATCTCCAAGCTTGATTTCAATCTTTGCCAAAGCCAAAACATCAGCAGAAGCACTCATACTCATGACAAGATCATTCACGATGGATTTTGCACAGTATGCGCCAGTCATACCAGCAGCTAGTAAAAGGAACGACAATAATATAATATAATTAATTGTTCTTAATTTACTTATTACTGTTACCGCGCTGCTTTTATGAGCTGCAATTTATTTTATTTCTCTATTATCTGCATATAGAAATAGCATCTTTAGTTACCTGCTCCAGATATCAAATAAGTAAAAGTCTGTCTGGCCGGCGCACTCTCCCGGTTACTAGATGTCGGTTCCTTTACCGAATTTCGCCTATAATCACTGAAGTCGGGGACTCGGATATCTGTATGCGCACATCTCACAAAAGCAGTAGTCCTAACACCCGACGTAGCTTTAACTTGCCCCCGGGGAGCATGGACTCGCAAAGTATCCCCTTCCACGCGTGGCGTTGGAGCTGGGTGTGCAGCAGCAGTAACTGCTGGTACAATCACTGAAGGATTCAAAGTTGGTTTCGCAGCAGCCACTACACCAGCAGTGGCCTTCAGATATTGCGACATCCCACTGGATTTTGCAACGTAACTCAACATTGCTCTAGAATACCTGAAAAATGGACCAAATTTCCCCTTTTAGCATTACACAAATCAAAACACGATTATTTCACACTATCATATCTACAAAAGGCAAAAGTCCATATTTAAATAAATAGGCGATTCTCCATAATTTGCAGCGTCCATGAACACTTTCCATCGTTCACTTCTAGAAAAATTTGGAGTGAAATGAAATGCTTTCACTTTCAACTTTTACTTTTGTTTACAACTTTTTTCAGCAGTTTTGTCTCGAGTGCATTTGGATTTTTCGTTGTTTACATTACTCCATTTTTTAATATTAATGGTTCGTAGTTTCAAAGGATCACAACTCACCTTTTCCTTAATTACCAGGAAAATTAAATTAAAAGTGGCCCAAATTTCTCCCAAATTTCCTGTCCTCTCCGTTATCTTGTACGCACACACAGCAGCTGATGACGACGGCCTAAAACTATAATGGCTTCAAAGCACTTTTCATGTATAGGAGCCACAACTGCTTTTAAAAGGGTGGCTCAAGTGATCTTATGTATTGTTCCGCCCCACATACATGTTCTCTATGACTTTGCGCGGCAAGGAAGCCGATTTAATATTCTCCTCTTTTCTTCTACAGTTGGAGCTGCTGAGCTGTGTGAACAATGGAAAGGGTGAAGAAGAGTGAAGGAGAGCGAGAAAAAGGAAGGCTACGAACGAGAGAGAAGCAAAACAACATTTTTGTTTTGACTGCTGCGGTCGGCAGTAGTGGACAAAAATAATTATTTCTCAAATAAATTGACAATGGATTTCTCTTGAATTTTGAAGGTGCCATGCAATAATGCAAGGAACTGCTGATCGGATGTCGGATCGTGTTGTAATTTTGACGTTACAGGCGAAATAAACAGCAAAAGTTAAAGATCTCGTGTCTTCCTTTTGCTTACGGCGTTCGTGTGTTTTCCGATTTAGTAAAAGAATGTGAAAGAATTTATTTTTCGTTCCGTGTGAAAATTTAAGCAATTAGCATAAATATAGCGGATGATAGTTAATCTTATCCTACTTAATTACGTATAAAAGGGTTCATATTACTCAAAGGTAAGAATCAGAATGAATAAAACCCAAATGCAATTATGTAACGACAATGAAATTGTGTTACAATGAAAGGGATACAATAATAAGACATTATTACACTTCAAAATCATAATGGATGGAGTGTAGAGGTTGGAGGAATGTTTCGTGAATGGAGGAGAAAGAATGACTTATAAATCAAACTATATTATCTGACAACGACAACTCAATTGTATGTCTAGTTTAACACGACAGTGACAAACTGGTTCGCTGTTCATTCTGTTTACGTCATTCGTCACATTCGTGCGTATTTTTGGGATATAGGGAAAGATTAAAGAATTTAAAATATTTTATTTTTCGTTCAATGTGACAATGTGAAAGTAATTTACTTTCATAAATGTAAATAAAGGATTTACATTGGACAATTGTTGAAGTGGTGTCATTTTTGGGTCAAAGTGTAAAACATCTATTGTCTATGTTCTGATTTTATTTATCTAGAACTTCAAAATGGATCTCGTACAGAGGGCCATATCTGATATGAAGTGTAGCACCCGCGTTGGCGAAAGAAAGGTAATAAATTTTTAAATATTTGATGTCTGTATGTGTGACATATTTTTAATATAGTCAATATAGTGTGTGAAAGTTTGAAAGTATTTGCTAAGCATGGAACAAAGACACTGAACACGTTTTTTAACATTAAACGGTTTGATGTTTTTATAAAACAGGCCGGGGCAGATCGACTGGATGATTACCTTCGGAATGACGATGTGATGGTTCTTAGACTAAATTGTAATTCAGTACAACCCGATAAGAAGCAAGGGGATAAAATGACTTGGACGGTAGTGTTTTCGGAAGTCAGAGACTACTTTGTCAAGGTAGGTGCTGTTACTTTTACTTTATATTCCAGTTCCAGTAGTGGAAAATCCTTCGATTTTGGCCTAATAGTCAGCCGATTCAATTAAACTCCTGTACTTTAATCAAAAATATTACTGTTGAATGTGCAAAGCATGAATGTATTTTGCTGTTTATTTTAGGAAACCGAACGGGGACATCTGACCTTGCCAAATAGGCTATTTTGTATTGGCCTTGTAAGAAGTGTTTTTGAGAAGGCTACATGTGGTAAGAGCAGACAAAAAACGGTCAATATTTGTATCGACATATTTGATACATCTTGTTATTGGCTATACATTATCACTCCTTAGACGGCCCCCTCTTAAGTTGGAACAAAGTTTACGATTTTATCCTGACCCACCTTCAGAAGGACCGTCATGCGAATATATTTGGTCCGGAGCTAATGGGCATGTTACAAAAGTTTTTAGAAATTGATTTGTACAAATCCGCTCTTGACGCTCCCGCTTGGAACGGTAAGCAAAACGAAGCGAATCAGTTCCACATAATATACTTTAGCACATTAACTTTTATAAACTTATGAGACTTACTCATTATTTTTTACAGAATTGATAGCAACTCTCCTGCGATGCTATGAGCGAAGTCATATAAATATAGGAGCTCTCCTACGATGTCTAAAACTTTGCATTGAACGGGGCTCTTTATATGATTTAGTGATACCATCTATTAGATCAAAGTAAAATGATTGATTACACATCATTAATTGCCCCTTGTTAATTTGGAACAATACCTTTTTTCTAGTATAAACATTTTATGAATGCTTGTCACTTTCAGCGTTGTTAAATTCTACTCGAATGTCATTCAAGTGGATTTCAATGGCATTCAGCAACACATTTTGAGCTATCTTCAAGGATTAATAGAGCTTTGCAATGAGGTAGGACTTCCTTTATTGTGATAAAAGTACAGTTTTAATAAGATTAAAAAAAGGTATGCTGGTGACTTATTTTTGCTTTTTCTAACTGTAGAACGCTGCTGAATTCCGCGGCATACTTTGTGCAGTTGGAGAAACAGTCATCCCACGTATTTTACAAATTCAGTCATTTAAAGAGGAGGAAGAGGTTCGTAAACCTTACTCTAGTTACATTATTAATGTGTTATTTGAATTTGTTCAAAAAGAGTTTTGTTTATATTATCCTTATTTTATTTATAGGCAGCCTTAGTGGAATTTTTGATTGTGCAGCACTCCCTTCATATGCCTTACGACTGTGAAATGAACTCATACGCTTTTTATGCAGCTGATCCAAACAAGTGGAAGGAAATTTTAAGGCTGACTTATTCCTATTGTATTGATATTATTGAGGATAAGGGGAGGAAAACTGCGCCAAGTAATGGTGACATGTCAGAGAGATTTCTTTTATTATCCGCAAAACTTACCAAGCAGGTAATTCATTTACTCTCGACATTATTTGTATTGTTTGTATATTATGTACTAGAGGAATGGTAATGGTTGTCACTTTGCAAACTTTTAATTGAATTTAGATTTCATGCCCATCAATGCTGGAAAACGACAGTTCAGATGAAGAGGATGGAGGAATGCAACCGAAGAAAAAAATGAGATACAAATCTTTCAATACAATCATTAGCGATATTTACCGGAAGCCACCATCTGAAGGTTTAACGACTTGGTAATTTCTTATCAAATGTTGAATTCCTCTATATTGACCTTCTAAATTGGGTATATATTTCACTAATCGTATTTTAAAATTGTCAATACAGGATGAACTATTTTAAGACTGTTCTAACAAACTTTCCTGAGATGATTGAAAACAAAATGAATTACGCCAATCTGATGTACCTTGGCACATCATTGTTTAACACGCGCTACATGATCAGAAAAGACTTTTACGAATACTTTTCCAGTTTGCTGGAAGCTGAAAAGTACCTCCGTAAGCAGCGTATACTTAATGATATTGCTGATTCGTGGGGTACTGTATGGGATCTGACAATAAGGTAATAACATTTATGGGTAATGAAACAGTCGATGAAAATTATGCTTAGGGCATCATCGTTGGATAAAACATTAAAATATGAGAGATTTTTAAGATTAATTGATGTATTTGCCTCTCTTGACCTGACTAGATCCATTTCAGTATGCGAAGGGAAAACGGAAGCAGTTAATCTTCTACGTAAAATTCTTAAAGAAGTTCATCCTACTAACATCTCTCCTTTACTTCTTTTGTACGTGAACAACTCCATGCCTATAATGAAATGCAGCGTCCAACTTCTTGCCGAGTACCTTACACTTACAACACTCCCAGTACAAATCAATGATTCAAATATAGCTAGCCAGAGTATATTTTTGGACGAAGGGATCGCAGTTACAACGCAGTGTCCCCGACAAGCCCTTATTAGGTGGCTGATGAAAGCAGCCAATACAGACATGACTGGATTCGAACCTCTAGTAGCAGTTGTGTTATGCTCATTAATTGTGAAACAAACTGACGTTCTCATTAAACAGGAAATTGAACTTTTTCCTGAGCCTGGAAACCTGTATAATGACTTTGAAACGAAACTTTTGAAGTGCAGCTTTGTAAAGGAAACTGAATTTATCGAAGAGGAAGAACCGACGAAAAAAGCGGCTGACGCTAAACAGCTCGGCTTTGAGTACATTGTTTTACAAAGACCAGCAGAACGATTGGGGGATGCAATTCAAATGGATTATGAAAGAATTGCTGGAATTCATGGGAACACACGAGGACCGCTGATCTACAAGGACTTCATCCTCAAAATCAGGTTACATTTGAACGTGCTTAATGTTATCGAGAAACACTCCATCGGCGAGTTTCCGTCGTCAACACAAACAGGATTTAGGACAGTTTTGGAGAGAGTTTTTGACAATGCAATGGAGAAGTGTAACCAAATAATCATAGAAAAGCTTCTACCCCCTGATGCACCAAATAGGTCACCGGAAGAGATTACTTCCATTATTGAAATGACACGGAGGCTCTTTTATGACCGGAATCTCAATGATAAAATACGTAACTCTCTGAGTCAAAGAGTTGGGTTACAAACATTGGAAGTTATAAAACGAGTTTTTCGGAGTCACTTGGCCAATTATATTCGAGGTTTGTTGCTTGCGTGTAAACTTTAAATGGATTCTTTAAGCTTCGCAGTATTCAAATGGTGTTATATGGTGTTATGCATATCCACAGGAGCTCTGAACAATAATGCTGATGGCAGCATGTTTTTTGCGGAAGACTTAGAAAGTAACGTACGTCTACTTGGACCCGGTTATGAGAGACCTGAAGAATTATATTTGATAACCAAACGGGATCACAAGTATGAGAAAATGTCTTTAACAGCCCTGCACTTTTTAATTGACTATGGCTTAATTTGCCGTAAGTTTTCATTATGTTACACTTATTTAACTTCAGTACTAAATGTAAATAGAAGTTGGTGGAAGCTACTAATACTTTGTGTATTTGTCAACATTTTTAATTTATCTAGAGCATAAACTTGAAATTTTTACCGACCTCCTTAAGGATTTACTTTCTGAACGCGCATACGGTGCCAATCTTTATTTGTTCGATGCGGTAAGGTCTCTCGTATTCCCGCTAAATGTTTACGGGTTCAATATTTCTCCGTTACTTTTGGAATTTTTTTTTGCAATTCTCATAATCGTATATGTGTTAAAACTTCTTGTAGAGTTCCATGCTGATTTCGGAAGTTTCTCACATATTGAGTTTCCCTGGTCTTCAAGATTTGATTGGTCCAACCACGGAGCTTTTGCAAAAACTATGCCGTGGGTATCACTTATTCTCAGATTGCGGAGAAAAGCTGTGGATCTTATTAAAATGTATTTTTTTAGCAAATATTAGTGATTATTAATGACTGCTATGACTTGCAATTCTATGTATTGAGCGCTAATTGTATTGTTTTCTCAGATCTCACACCTCATCTTGCTAATTACGAAGGTGTTAGTCGATCCCATTTTATGATTCTCTTTGGAACGGCATTCAAATTTCTTGAAGCCAGCTCGAAGACTCCAAAGACTGTTTTCAAAAATGCATGTGAAGCTCTTGCTGTTTTAGCCAAGGTAAATCCGTCTATCCATAATCCACAATCCATCCTGTACAGTTTTCATTCATCCAAGGCAAGTTAACTATTACATATTTAATTTAATATCTCAGCATGATCCAGGTCTTACGTGGAGTCATTTCTCACCTGCCAAATCGGGAAAGGTCTGGGCTTTGGAGGAACTGCATAAGTTTTTAACAAATAAATGTCAAGAAGTGAGACAGATGGCTGCGGACACTATTTGCTCTATGTATGAGCATGCTCTTCCATTGGATTTCAGCAAAGGGATAGTAACCGATTCTCAGGAGCATGACGGCCCAGAAGACATCTCAATAGAATACCAAGAAAGAAGGAAAAGCTTCCTAGATTTAGTGTTCCAAAAGTTGGTCAATTCATTTGATATTGATGCGAACATGTCGGAGGATGAAACTGTGGAGGAGTCAGTCAACCGCACATCTGTAACTTTGTCATGCCTCACACGTCTCATCTTTGCATATCCTTACTCTCAGAAGCAGACCATCATGTTTTTAATCACAATGGTGAAAATGAAAAACATTGATCTGCATTTGGCCAGGCGAGCTTTGGAATATGCTTCTCCTAATTCCACCAAAACCATGTGCTGTTACCTGTCGTACATACTAAAGAAGAGTTTGAAGCTGAAGAATAATGTGGAGGACTTACCATATCAGTTTTTTGGATGTGAAACACAAAATGCCTTTTTGACCAGGTTCAGGAATGAAATTTGCGTTGAATATTTTGAGCAAAATAAGATGGCCGAACTGAACAATTTTGCGAATCGTTTTGATATGCATATTAAGGACCTCGTCAGGGATTGCTACGGCTTAATCATGGCAAAATTGACGCCTGGACTTGCAAGTCATAAATATCCACTTAACGATCGGGGCTTGAATATTGAAAAATCAAATGAGCTTCATAAGCGCTTAATTACGACCCTGGGCGGCAAAGATGCCTTTGACACCCTGATGGCATCCTGTATAGGGGTCGTGGTTCTTAACCTGATTTCACTAACATTCGAGCCAACTGTGGTGAACACATGGGGGTGCCCAGAAATCAAAATGGCAGAACCTGTGCCACCACATTATCCCGAAGCTACAGTTGAAATTTGTCTAGAGTTCTTGAAAGCTGCAAGTCCACGGAAAAATATGAGTTTGATTGGCTATTTGGCTAAAACTTCTCATCAGAGTATCTTTAAAATTTTGCTGCACTTGACTGTAAGAATCCATGATGCCCACGATATTTTGGAAAAATACTGGAGGCTACATCATTTTAACTTTTTTGTCAACAATGTTTTATTGAATGAACCGGTGGAAATTTTTATGTTGGTAATTCATTACGTGTGCAGCTTTACCTTCAACACATACCTGAGATTGCTGAAAATTGGCGATGATGGTAAAAACGAAGATGAAAATTTAAGGTTCATCAAAGTGGTGATTTTTCTTATCACTAAACTGGTTCAGCGCATAACGGAAGAATATGAAGAGGAGATGGCAGAGTTTTTTAACCCTGTCATTCGGGGTATTGTATCTGCTGTGGTGGAGTATCCGACTTTAGTAAACGCTTCCAAGACGCTGTTGGATTACTTGCTGATTGATAATGCGAAAACTTTCACAGAAAAAATTATTTCCCTGGATCCGTTCCCCTGCAATATTCCAGAGTTCCAAAATTATAATGCAATTCATGAAGAATTGAAATATGGACCCAGAAGGAGTGAATGGCCTCTAACGAAGGAATTTGAAAGGTTAATAGAAGGCGCGGATGCAGATAATGTTATGGGCGGCACATGCACTAAAGAACGATTACAGTTTCTGAGGGAGCTGTTGTCAAAACGGAAAAGGGATTTGGAGAGATTGGTGAAAGGCATGGAGAACAAGCGCTGCTCGGAGGAGTGTGAGCACGATCCGCTGTACAACATTATCCAGATGCTCATTAGCATAGCGTTGTCTTCCAGACGTAACGAGGAGCTGACAATGGAAGCGTGCAAATGTTTGGGAGAAATCGGCCCTGTGGATCTATCTGTGCTTGTATTGCCGCCGTACAAAAGTCAAGGAAAAATAACGTCGAGAGAAGATGCTTTGTGCGTCATCATTGGAATTGTCTCGGGATATTTATCTTCTGAAGATATTCGTATGGTCATGGTAGCTGCGAAAACACTGCGATCCTTATTCGAATTCGACGAGTGTGCTCACATCATGAATACTGTGCTCGGAGAAGATCGGTTATCTAAGGTTTTACTTCCATTTCGCTGTACTGACAAAAACTTGATGAAAAAGACTGTGGAGAAAGTTGATGCTAACTTGTTGGAGAATAGACTGGCTTTGAATGAAATGGACGATGGGATTGACTACAAGAGTTGGCTGACGCAATTAACAATTAGCATTATTGAAAGCTTCAAAGGAAATACGTCACTGGCTACTATTTTCCTTCCGTTGTGTCAACTTCGGTTGGATTTTTGTGAAGATGTATTTCCATATGTGGTGTATATGTGCCTTTATGGGGGACGAACGAATCCAATTGTGAAGCGCATCATGTCCAGTTACTTTAGGACTTTCTTCACCAAGTTTGTGGCTAATTTTAACAGCGCGACGGAGTCAAGTCGAAGTCATACTCCATCAAGTTGTAAGAATTTTGGCTTTGTTTGTGATATAATTCGACTAACTTTTTAACTAATGATCATATCCATCTAGAATGCAGGATAACTAATGTAGTTTATTTTTAAAAAATAGGTGGTACATCCAGCTCCGTAATTTACTTGAGTAAACTAGCTTTGAGGACTTTAATCCGTGCTACACAATTTTTACGCCGACATTCGGTGCCACAAGAGATCAAAGGCAATACCAAGTAAGCAAAAATCACGTATCCGTATGTATCTGCATTGTGAGTCTATTATTTGTATTTGTATAATTAAATTTTTTAAACCATCGAAAATTTTATTACTTAGACCAACCCCATTTGATAACAACTTTTGGATCGACATAAACTATTTGGACGTTGCACGCGCGGCTCAATACTGTGGTGCATACTTAACTTCAATTTTGTACATTGACATTGCGGCAACCGAGCTGGACATGAATCGTAGTGCTACCCATTACGAGGATGAGTCCAATGAAGACGACACAAATGATCATTTTTATTCCCAAGGAGGAGCGATGTACCCGAAAAATCGAAGTGACGCTGCTAAAATGGAAAAGTTATTACTGAAAGCGTACTGCAACATTGGGGAAGTCGACGCCGCTTTTGGTTGTGGTTCTGCCCGGTTCGGTGATGGCAGCGTGTATCATGCGGAACAAATGATGGACGGTCCAAAATTACTCATTATAGCAAACGGCAGTTCGGTGAATAGGGACTCTTGCTCGGATGTACACGTTGCTCAGTCGTTGAAGAACTTGGGCACTTACAACGTGTTAATGACATATCTCAAAGGAGTAGAAGCGCAAGGTGCTTTGCCCAACGATTTGCAACAGTCCCAATTTGAATGCAGCTGGCGCCTGAGTCAATGGAACTTGAGCACTGATAAACCTACATATATTAAAGACTTTGTTGAAGTGCCGGCGCAAGCACAGTTTGAAAGAAGCATTTATGACAGCATTCAATCAACTTTGATCAAAGACAAACAAAATCATCTCATGGCTGTCAAAAACGGCTACCGCGGTGTTCACTCCGAACTGCGTCATGCGACTTTGGAGAGCTCATTGAATTTGTATGGATTTTTAAGTCGTCTTCAGATGCTGCGAGTGATTGAAGATTTTGGCGGAAACGAAAATGACTTGGAACGATTGGATGTGGACGCGTTCCTTCAAAAGTGGAAACAACAAGATAGGATCCCGGTGTGCGATTTTAAATTCCATGAGCCTTTACTATTCCTTCGGAACGTCCTTCTCAGAGCGTATGACATGAAGATTACAGGGGTCGACTTGGAGCAAGAAATCTTGGACTCCTTGCTCAACATTATTTCTAAGGCAAGAGATGCTGATCATTTGGGATACGCAGATAGCTGTGCAACAGCTTTGGCGTCAATCTGTACAAAGCCATGCCTTGCCAGGGAATTTGAAGTGGCGAAGAACAAGTGGGCCAGAGGGAAAAATCATTACCCGGATGCTCTTTATATTATGGGTCAAATTGTGAAAAGATCTGTTCATGAGGATGAGCTGTACCCGTCCTTATTACTTCATTACGGGGAATGGTTGTCCCTAACCCATTGCGAGCGCCCAACTGTGATTTTGGAAAAGTATTTGCAAAGAGCGTGTAGTCTTTACGAGAAGAGAAATGGGGTATCTCAGCAGGAAATGTCGAAGGCATACATTACATTGGCAAAATATGCAGATGCACAGTATCAAAATGTGACGAAGTACATTTCTTCAGATGTTTTTCAGGCGAAGATGGACTACTGTAAAAGAGTAAGGGCGTCAAATATAACATAACTTGTTTTATTGTTGTTGTATTTATAATTATATTTCTGTATGGCTTATCTATTGCTCTAGGCTGATGCTGAACGACATCAATCAGAGAATATGGATCAACAATTCAAACTGGCAGCTAGCATTATGTTAAAGCATAGCTCTAATGATACCGAGGAAATCAAGTGCATCTTTCTCGAGCAGAAGAAGTTCTTGAAATTGGCTTTGAGACACTATTTGAAGGGGCTAAGAGCAAGCAACGACCATGATCTATTTATTTTCCGTGCCGTAAGCATATATTTTCCTTCTATAAAGTCCGCCAATAAACGTGCCAATAGAAGGGAGAACAAAGATTGTATTCATGATATTCATATTGTCGTGTAGATTTCGTTGTGGCTGGAAAATGGAAATGAAAAGGATATCGAGCTTATCGAAGAAACCACAAGAATATTTGGGGACGAAGCAATGCCGTCTTACAAGTATGTTGTTGTTCTGCATCAACTTAGCGCTCGTCTCAGCAATAAGAATTCTCCCATGAACACTTTACTCAAGGAAATTCTCTGTAAGCAGTTATCATCACGTCATACGGCAACTGTTATTATGATCTCCTGATAATTTGTTTTATGTACAAATGGATTGAGAATTAACATTTGGTTTTTAATATATTTTAGTAAAATGTGCTGAGGATCATCCCTATCATACACTCCCAGTGCTTCTTACCCAGGCATCGCTTCATAAAGACGAAAAGCTTCCAAAGAAAAACTCTTCTATAAAAGTTCAGTTAACGGTAAGCTGAAATGCCGACATATTAAACATCCGTAGATAAATATTTATACGACATGCTTTTACATGTGGAAATTATTTTCTTGTAGGGTCGCGTTCAAGCTGCTGCAGAAATCGTTTGCTCTCTCATGAGGTCCCCGAGACTGTCCAAACTTGTGTCTAGAATGGAAACCTTGTGGTTGGCACTGATACACCTGGCAAATATTAATGATGGAAGAGGGAATTTGGATGGAGTGAGGAAAAGCATCCCTGCCGACATTATGAAGCATTTTACCCAGTTGGAGACGATTGCAGTGCCAACCTGTAATATTCCCGTGCTACCATCTTTAAATTATAAAGATAGCGCTGTTGGGATCGCTAGCTTTGGGAAGGAATACGGACTTGTGGGTGGAATAAATTCTCCCAAAAAGATCACTTGTCGGGGTACAAATGGCATCGTTTATAATATGCTGCTGAAGGTAGTAAATAATAATAATTTTAAAAAGGAGCGTTGTCGCGATAATAAACTACAAACAGTTGCCTCGAAATAATGTAATTTTGATTTCAGGGACAAGATGACCTTCGACAAGATGCTGTCATGCAGCAAGTTTTTGGGGTGATGAATAGGCTACTTCAAGTTGAACCCATGACTAAAACGCGCCGTCTGCATATAAGAACATACAAAGTTATTCCATTGTCCCAAAGAACTGGATTAATTGAGTGGGTTGAAAATACACAAACACTTGGAGAATATCTCACTGGAGGTGCATCTGCAGATCTGGGGGCTCACGTACGGTACCGCCCCAATGATTATAAACCTTCAGATTGTCGCCGGATAATGCAGGTGAGTCCCAGTTAGGATCACACCTTTCAACATATGTTCAAATAGCTCCAAACTCATTATTTAGCGCATTTTTATTATTGTATAGGAGTCTAAAAATGCCGACCCTGAGAAAAGATATTCCACGTACATCTCTATTTGTGAACATTTCAAACCTGTTTTCCGCCATTTCTTCTTTGAAAACTTTAGAGAAGCTGGTGTATTCTTTGAAAAACGATTAGCGTACACCAGAAGGTACACTATACGATGGGACACTTTTTATTTCGTTGTGGTCTAGGTGTGCTAGATACCTGTAATTAGTGTCGAGTAATTTTTTTTGTCCACAGTGTTGCTACCAATTCTATTGTTGGTTATATGCTTGGCCTTGGTGATAGACACGTCTTGAATATTCTAATAGACAAAAACAGTGCAGAATTAATTCATATCGACTTAGGTAAGTCGGTTTACTTTATATTATGTTGGTTGTGTGTTGTATCATCTGTAGCAGAGAACGGTAATCCATTTCTCTATTGATTTAATGTTTTTCGACTTTTTTGCCATCAGGAGTCGCTTTCGAACAAGGGAGAATTTTGCCAACGCCGGAAACAATTCCATTCCGATTGAGCCGGGACATTGTTGATGGGATGGGCATATCAGGGGCTGAGGGCGTGTTTCGAAAGTAACGCGGAATAGTAAAAAAAATCTAGACAAATATAAATAAAAGCGTTATTATAACACTTTGATTGTATTTGTTACAGGTGCAGTGAAATGACAATGGAAGTATTGAGGAACAATGCGGAAATCATCATCACAGTACTACAAGTACTCCTTTATGATCCCTTGTATATGTGGACTTTGTCCTCTGACAGAGTCGCAAGGGTCCAACCTTCAGAGTCATCAAGGGGAGGACGGAAATCGAAAAATGTCAACGAACCGGCAGAAGAATCTGCAAATGGTAAGGAACACTTTTAAGGTGTGGAAAGTATGGATATGTAATTTCTAACATTTGGCGTTTATCTTTTTTTTAGAACGAAACAATGCGGCATCTAGGGTCCTTCTTCGTTTAAGACAAAAATTAATGGGCATTGAGGAGGAAGGTGGGCAAACTAATGCAATTTCATCTGGATCGGTAATGAGTGTTGATGGACATGTGGCTCTTCTTACTCAGCGAGCGATGGACCCTGAAAAACTCTGCAAATTGTTCAGCGGTTGGCAGCCATATCTGTAATCTGTAATTTCAATTTTATAGACTTGTCTACGTTATAGAGGTTGTGGAACAATTCCCTGAGTCAGTAGGTTAACCGTTGAAGATTGCAGTTTAGCAAGTTTAAAAAAAAATGCAACTGACAAACAAAACTTTTAATTTTTTTAACGTTTTATTTTATAATATCCTATAATATGTTTTTAGTACCAATTTTGACTCTAGAACTTGTTCTAAGGCTGTTTTAAATGTAAGCTGAACTAGATGTTTGGTATCTGTGATTGATTATTTATATACCGACTATATTTTCGATTCTAAAAATAAAATGATATAAATATGAGTGAAACATGTAATTTGCTTTTCTCTAACACAGTTTCATTTTAACAATAATTAGTAAAAGGCAGGATTGATGAGTGTCACCCAGTGTCACATGTAACGATGAGATCTCTGACACCTCCTCAAGATCTCCGATCTCCCTCTTCTCCTGGACAAACTGCATGACACAATGACACATGCATGATCTATTGCATTAATGTCAAGGTAATATGTTTTCGTGTGCATATGAATATGAAACTGAAAAAATTGAAATTAAAGAAGGGCCTGAAGAACCTATCACTTTTATGCAAAAAAAATTACCAATTTGCATCATCATCGTCATTCAGACTCACACAAGATATTTTTATCTCACAGAGACTCACATTTTTGTCCGAGATATCTTAAATAGCGGCAGTCTCACTTTTGTATTATTTTGAACGCAGCATGTCTTCTCAACAGTCAATAAGGGGTACATCAAAAATTCCCAAACTACAAACAAGGCCTACTGCCCCTCACAGCAGATCACCTTCCTTTCTTCATGGAAACCCGATAACGACATCGCCACGTAACAAGGGCCAAGGTGAAGAAATTACTTCTCAACGACCGCTAACATCTCTTCGGTCTCCAGCCAACTCATCAATACCTTCTCCCAGCGATCGTCAAATGATTCTTCAATTACCTGATACTTCCACCCTTAA
The DNA here is from genome assembly GCA_027744055.1 of Callyntrura sp. NNG-2020. Classification (NCBI taxonomy): domain Eukaryota; kingdom Metazoa; phylum Arthropoda; class Collembola; order Entomobryomorpha; family Paronellidae; genus Callyntrura; species Callyntrura sp. NNG-2020. Next base: position 1,994 of record JAHZNE010007266.1, on the reverse strand, counting down.
AGCCAAATCGGACGGGGACACGAACCAACTCCTCAGCAATCCAAGAAACCTTGCTAAAATGTTAGCTCCAGAACTGGGCTCGGGGGGACAAGGGGGAGGAGACCGTCCGTCAACCCCAATTTTTGAGCAGCAACAGGTTGATTCAGAGAAGCAAGATTCAAAAATGAAGATGGCAGGTTCCTTATCAGGCCTCGTTATGTCGACATTAACAAACCAAGGTGTTGGTATTGTCGGCCCTATCGTAGATTCTCCAGCTGCATCCCCCGGACTTGGATTAATGGATAAAACCCCCACGAACAGCGGTAGCCATATTTCCAAAGAACCTACCGAAGTCCAGGTAATATACCCACCCAATACGCCTCGAATAGTATCAACGTGCTCGGTCTCCCCACGTACTAGTAAAATGCCAGCAACGTATCTCGACATTTATCGACAGCACAAGTTATTCGAAGAATTCAGATCGAATCCATTGATCCCTCCACGTTCAAGGACATCACGGGAGACACCCTCCATGAGCTACGATTCCATGAATAGTATTCAAGCCAACGTTTCAGACACAGCAAAACCGTCGCTAGAGTGGGACGTAAGAATACTACCGCAACTGAAAGATGAATGTTCTAAATTGAATGGAGTTTCACGATTTTCATGCATCTTTTTACCTATAATTTATTATGTAGTATGCATCAGGATGCCAGACGAACAAAGAAGTTGCCATCCAAACATCTCTGGTGAATACAATGGACCGAGCGTCGAGTTGTATAGCGATTTCTACGCCCAGCTTTAGCCAGGAATCTCTGTTAGAAGAACAGGTGAAGCCGATCTCTGTAATTTACCAGGACCATACCACAGAACAGGAAGATGACAGTCAGACGGATGACGAATACGAAAAAATTGAGATCCCGTATGACACGGTACAAGAGGTATTTCATGACAGCTCAGGGCGTACTAAGGTGGAGGAAGAAGGTGCTCCACCGGAGGTGGCCATTTATGACTTGACGTTGGAGGGTCCTCTGAGTAATAAACAAAGTGAAGGTTTTGACTGTGGGAAGGAACATGAAGCGAAATATGATATAAGATCCACCAGTACAGGCCAATCGCCCATGGGGAACAATCCATTTGTGGACAGAGGAAGTAGACATGATGCAATGACGGGCTCTAGAACGGAGGTAAACGAGTTGAATTTTGCAACCCCCTCATCACAACAAACATATACGGTTAAAAGGGCAGAATCTCATGTGGCGACTCCAAAAGGACAACATCAACAAGAAAGGCGTCAAAATAGAAAAGGTAACAATTTCGAGACATCCCTGGAGCGAAATGGAGTATCTGCTCCATCCTTGCAAGCGTGGCAAAAAGATATACACACCCCGATTCTAAAAATGAGCCGGAGTGGTGGAGCGATTGAAGTTCAACCGTCCCCCGCGCCACTTAGCTCCAACGAGTTAAAAATGACGTGGGTCCCAAAAATGAATTTGGCTGGAGAAGAATCGTGCATTGGAATGTCTGTAAAATCAAGCCTTGTTCTACAGCCGAGTTCCACCAAGCGTGGGAGGATTTTGACCAACTCCTTTCAGCTCTGCAATTTCAGTGGATTTTTGCAAGGATTTAAAGTAGGCCCTTTTTTATTTTTCTTAAAACTATTGTACAGCGCTACTTGCTACGAACACTAATCAAGCACCTGGATTGGATTCCTATTCTAGGTATGTGTCAACTCTGCTGCAAAGCAGCACCTCAGAGTAACTCCAAGCATAGGGCTTATTCAACCCCAATGTCGTGCGACTGTCCAGATAACCACTGACTCAGCCTCGTACATGTACCAAGCAGTTGCAGGATTCCGTATAACCGTGAAAATGTTTCGGGCTAATTGTCATGACCTGTCCCAGCTAAGCGAATATTATCACGTACGACATCAAAGTGTGAATTAAGTACTGTACGTAATTTTAAGTCATTACTCCCAGTAAGCGTAATAATTGCTTCCTTGTCCTCCTGGTAGA
>JAHZNE010007265.1:0-13391 GCA_027744055.1 Callyntrura sp. NNG-2020 | reverse complement strand
ACAGTAGTGGCAGACAGGCGCACAAGTTACGAAGTATAATTACTATGGTTGATTTATCAACAATGTGTTTAAGCATACATACATGCATACCAGGATATACTTTATGCGGTCTGTGCCGCTGCCGAGGACGCTACAAATTTCAACAATGTTATAGTAGCATCAGCAGCAGCAGCATCTTTGTCGACATCATCATCATCATCACAATTACCATTCCCAGTGCAATGGCTTCAGTTAGAGAAAATGTGGCTGTTGTGAGAAACTGCTAGCAGGCTTTGCTTGGTCGTTTGCGTCGGTCATCGTAGTAAAGTAAGGAGTAGTAGTAGCAGTAATTGTAAAAGTAACATGCTTTCTCGTCGCGTATATATATTTCTATATATGTATTGGGAATTCCTGCGGTAACAAATCTAGTCATGCTTTGTATGGATAACAGGGATATGATATGGATACATGAGATTCCATGAGAATGCATAAGCGAGAGGAGCCAATGGAACGAGTGGCGGGTCGGTGTGGGAATACTTTTTTTAGAAACACAAGGCATAATCCATTAATCCATTCACTCTGCTTAGCTCTAACTACAAAGGAAAGAAGCAGAGTAAAAACCATGAGAGAGTGGTTGAACTGAGTGAGTGAGAACGAAACCGTTTTCTAACTCCTCTACGCTATCACTTCAGCAATAGTCGCGTCGCGGCATATGCATTTCTTTGGTATGCATGTATGATATTACAATGCTCAACTTGGTTACAATTAAATGAATGCTTGGCTTCAGCTATGCTCCCTTTTTAGTAATCCAGTTGTTGTCACACGGGGAGGTTTTCATAGGAAAAAGGAACAGGTTTTATACCAAGCTGTGTGGGATACAGTATTACAAAATTGGTTAATGTATGCCTGCTTTTAAAAGTTAACGCTGCTGCATGTACACCCCCGCTAGTACTTTAAGAGGCATCAAAGGGATTTTAAAACGAGGCATACAATGACATCATTGAAACGTACTGTAATTGATTTTGCATCTAACCAACAACTATTTTTACATTGGGGAAATTTAATACCGCTCGCAAAGTATAGTATTAAATTAGCATTAAGAGCGAGGAAAATTGCAAAATAACGAAGGAAAGTTTTACATTTGACATGTTTAATTCGTACAAGTATGTGGTTACGAAACGAATCGACAGGTAAGTTGGTAAATCCTAAAATCAGCTTTTTGAAACCGAATGCCCTTTTACTTTTTAAAAACCTTCCCAAACTTTTATAATTCCCCTCACAATCAAACACCACCACCGTCATCAATGTCAGTATCAGCAGACTTCCATTCAACTACCATCAGGCATACTGCTTGCAGTTTTACGATCTTCTGACAAAGTAGTAGTGTGGTGTGGCACTCGTGGTCGTCGTAGTAGAAGAATCTACACACATATATATATACCCCATACCTACACATCCACACATTATACCAATACCTTATTATATGTACCTCCATAATAGTTGAGAAGCAGCAGTAATCATTAAATTTTAGCATTTCCACTTTCCTCCACGCTACCATCACCACCACCGTCGCCCCACTCACAACCTTACAACTTCTACCACTACTGCATTGTAAGTGTGTATGCTCTGGAGAGGTCTTCCACTTTTCTCAAAATGAGAAGAAAAAAAATTGTCTAAAAAAGTAAAGCTGGCTGTTGTCCAACAAAACCCTCCCTCCTCTCTCCCTTTCTAACTCTAACCAACTTTAACCACCACCACATCTATTGAACTCTCAAACAAGTATATAATGTTTCGTGTGATATGTTGTTGCTAGGGCTTTTCTTCCCAAAACTACATGCATACCTACTCCCGACTCTATGAACTTTTTTTCACTCATCGTCATCATACTTTTGTTGTACACATACGTATTCTTCTTTTGTACAGTTTATACCTCACCCAAAATAATGCAACCTCCCCTCTATTCTTTAACGCATGGCATGTGGTATAACTCCCGAAACCTGCATGCATCCCTACTTGTATACAATAACAAACACGGTGCAGAGCAGATATTATATTTTTTGTTTCTTCTGTGTACCGAGCGACCTATACATACGGCGTCGTCCGTCGTGCATGCACTCACTGAGATATTATACTTCCTCCATCATCATCAGTATCACCACCGCCGGCCAGACCAGCCAAAAATCATTCATATACCTAAATAAAGGCAAAACGACTTTGGCATTTAGAATCCCACATTGTTGTTATTATTGCCTCTACTAATTTTACCACCACCACACTTCCTGCTGCAAAGTTACCTATTCTATCTGGCGGCGCTTTTTAATGTAAATACTTGTGTACTTCCACTACTACTACTACTACTGCACTTATGTATACCCGTAATGATCATGATGATGATCATCATCATAATCCTTCTCCTCCCAATCATTTCCCAATAGTAAATACAAGTATACATGCTTGTATGCATGCATACTTATAGATGCCTATTTTGAATTTGCAAGCCCATGAGAACGTGAACTTTTTTGTTTAAACATATTTCTTATGAAGTAATGCAAAGTTATCTTTTTTTTAACTTTTCCTCTTCGTCTCATTTTAATCCATTCTTATACAAACGTCATTATCACGAGAGGGGAGAAAGAGAGAGGAAAGTGTAGACGCTGCATTGGGATTTCTAGGTAAAAAAACTAATGTGGTTGCCTCTTCCCTATTTCCCTGAATTAAAAATAATGTAATTTCACACACACACACCAACTCTATCTCACTTTTCTGTTTGTCTCTGTCTACCAAGTAATTCCATTCGTTCTATGAAAAACTTTTTTTGTGTTCCGCTCCTGAGAGAATGTCTCAAGTAGTTGGGACTCCGCGTACGTTCACACTATGTAGCATCGTATATCTTACATCTCTACTACATCCGACGTTCTTTCATTTGGCTACACGCCGCTTTTTTATTGATAGGTCTACAGTCTACACACCACCACCACCACTGCTGCCACCAGACAGTTTTTTAGCTGTAAAAAGCAAACCAAGGCTGTCTAACCCCTACTGCAAGGAGTTCTGGGAAGTATGCACACAACCTGCAGTCAGTCAGAGGTATATTCTCTGGTTGTCGTAGTATATACACTTCTATTACCACCACCGCACCGACACGTTATATGCCTCAAAATTGGATGGAAAAACCAAAAAACGCAGAGAGAGGCAGAAAGAGTGTGTGGTGCCAAGAGTAAATCTTTCTACTATACCGTATAGTTTTACTCTTCTGCCGTGCTTGCCATCCCCTTTAGCAGCCTGCGAGATGCAAACTTCAGACACATCTTAGTAACAAGAGCAGTATGAACTTTAATGTAGACAAAAAGGGGGAGGGGGATAAAAAATAAAACAGGCTTCAACGACCTCTCTTTTCTCCGTCTCTCTCTCTCTCCCATATACTGGTAACGCCGTTTGCTGCGGAAACAATTGAGCGTCTATTTCGCAGTTACAATTGTCTACATATGTACATCCTTGTTCGACTCTCTTTCGCCCCTATCGGAATAAATTATGCAATCATTTACACACTCTCGTATAATAATGGCATGATATACCTACTCAGAGAGAAGCCAACGTATAATAACCCACCGCAGCGTCTCCATTTCCTACAAATATGCTTGCTGCAGAGACGGCATAGTTTCATATAAATATTAGGCTGTTTTAATGTGTCTGTCTGTCTGTTTGACCGTCTGTAAAAGCGGGCGTTGTTTAACGCGTTGCTGTTACTATGTATGTAACATGCAGACATGAATGCATGCAGAGGGGTAGATTCATCTGCCAAGTACTACGGCTGCTGCTGAAACATCTAGGGATTTAGTCACTGGGAGTCATGGTCTTCGTCGCCAACAACGGCAGCTCACCGAATGATGGCAAGTGGCACGTATGGATGTTACATGGGCATACTCGCTTTTTCCAGAATAGGGAAGAAACGGCATACTCATTCAACATGAGAATGTCTGGCTAAAATGAAATGAAGTTTGAGTTTTTTTAGAATAAAAAAGGGCATAATAAGTGCAAAAAGGCCATAGATTAGAGAATTTATCACCAGCATTTAGGTATGACTGGATAAATAAAAAAGGGTAGGAATGATGCTGATGCTGAGCAGGCTGTCTGGAATTTCTCATGACGTCTTTTATTATTCCACGGCTACCAATTATGATCTTTTGCGTTGCAATGATGGTAGCGATTCCACTGAAATCTTGATGATGATGGAATAGTGAAACTCAAAAGAGTGGAAATGTAGCAGCATTCATTCAAGTATGTTGCAGCACGGGTATATTACACAACGTGACAAAGAGAAAATACATGTTCTGTTCCCCTGCAGTAGTCCATGGACAATGCGATTACAATGGATACCCGGTCCATTAGTTGTAGCGGTAAATTGCATCCGTCGTGAAACGAACCGGTAGACGTTCAGCAGGAAGTGTGTGAGAGTTAACTAAACTCCAAATTTGTCCTTTCTCTTCAAGAGAGCTCCTAGCTTCCTCATATATATTTTGCATCTGCTTGGGAGGAAAGTATATGGGTAGTGAAAAATGAAATATTACAATTCTGCGAAAAAAATAGTGAGGAGGACTACCTTTGTCGTGGGGTGACAAAAGGAGTGCTTTCAGCGTTAGAGCACTCCCTTCTCTTCACTCTTCAGGAGAACACTATAATTAACAAGCACAGCCACTCCATCTCAAAAGGCAACTTGAACCCCTGTAGTGCCCACAATACCATACTGCCTCAATTAGTAAAACGTGTCTCATCAAAATTGTCGTTAATTTGATAAGGGGAAAAGTGATAAGGATTAACTGCGATTGCGAGAGAGTATGCACTTGTAAAAAACAAAAGCGAGCACATAATATTATGCATAGTAATATTATAGTCGACAGCGCGTCAATATCCTTCTTTTCTGGAGTCGCTGTACCATCATAGGTTTCTTTCTCGTGTACAAGTACAAACCAACGAGAGTCGCATTACTTCTAACGAGCCCACGACAATGTCAGCCCATTTCATGTAGACTTGTACCATCTTCCACATTGCTTGTGTGTAGTAGTAGTAATCCGCCAGCGAAATTCATCCATGCATAATTACGAATTGTGGTACATTCGGAAAGCATAGTGGCAGTGGTGACTGGTGAGTGGGCTCTGATGAGCTAGCAGAACAACAGACAGGCACACATAATCAACCAAATGCTCAACGTGGACACACGGAACGGATGGAACACAATGAACCTCCGATTGGCGTCCATGAACCTCCAAGGTCTCGTGTTTCCTTCCCACGCAAGCCAGCAAAGAAAAGAAAACGAAAAGAGGGGAAAAACGCTCGATGAGGATAATACGGCAAGACAGGATGAAAACTTTAGCTTATACGCGGAATGAACATGCACGCAGATGCACAGCGTTTTTTTTTAAACCAGACGCACCATCATCATCACCATCACAATCATCCCCTCACCACCGGCAGCAACAACAATAAAATATCTAGTTATACTAGAGTTGTAGTATTAGCAATAGTTTATTTGAAGGCTGAGTTGTCGCTCGTAGCTACGACGAGGAGAGATGGTGGTGGTAATAGTGAGTAAAAGTAAACTTTGTAAACGGAGGGAATTATATGTGTACGCACCAAATATTACGTAATGTAATGTATACTCATTTTTCTTCTTCTGCTGCTGCTGCTGCTGTTCCTCTAGATTACGCCAGTTCGCTGTACAAGGAACGTTATAAGGCTGCTGCTATTTATGTTGTGCTGTGTAAATGACCATTTTTTGTACGGGTGCATCAGACACAGAAAAGTATGTACCGCGTACATACAAACCCTCTTCTACCGGTATGTTTTATTGCGTGGCGTGGCTGTGAAATCGGAGAGGGTGGCGCTCTGGTACAGAATTGTTGTTGTTTTTCAGACAGAAAGAAAGAGAGAAGAGACAGTGTAAGAAATAGCATTCCTATCAAAGGAAACAGGTCAGGAGGAGACTTCATACTTGTTTCTTTTAATACATACTTGCACTACAGCGTGCACTTTAGACTTGTTATTTTGATTCAATGTCTCCCCCTCAACTTGAAAAAAAAACTAAGTAAGTGCACTTTTCTATGACGTTGTCATTTTGGTTTGTTTCCTCGTCCATTGATGTGAATCAAGGCAACAGCACACAATAGTTTTGGAAATTCAGATTTTACTGTTAATGAATCAATCAACTTGAAGATTGTAAGGGCGTAACTAGAAAAAAAGGTCTTGGACTTACATACATCCTATATTAATACTCGTGCAGGCGAATATGAATGTTGCCTATTTCTCAGTCACCCACAATTAAGGGTCTTCGCGCTCTAAGAATTTACAAAAAGGTTTCAGAAGGGTCCGTTGACACCCAATGGTCCCCATTAGAAATGTTTTTACCAATATACACTCATCATTTCAAAACAGCTCCATTTAAAACGAATTGAGTTTTTGAAATATTAACATTTTCTAGCACCATTGGAAGGATGGTGGTGGTACACGTGGCAACGACAATCTATTTATACACACCTGCAAGTTATTCTGGTTATTACAATTTTACTGCCGTAGTCCACGACATCTGAAGGAAGAATTTTACGGTAACCATTATATACTTTTTATTTACCTTTGTTTCTAAACAAACTTCAGTGACTGTCACTGTAAGGCGAAAGGCTATTAGCAGAATACAGTGTAACAAACATTCCAATTTCAAGACACAATTATTGCGTCCTTCCTGTTATTGTTTTGCCACTATGGACTTGTCATTTTACAGGTTCTTCCAGTCACAAGCTATATTATGCTCATTAGTCATTATTATCAGAGAAGTATCTTATGGAAAAACTAAAATAGCAAGAAGCTAGCCAGAGAAAAAATGGACGACGACCTTCTCCCGACATCTGCGTGCGTCGTCGTGCGTGGTAATAGTAAAAAAAATAGTAGTAGTATAGTAGTAAGTATTTGTCGTTGTTACTATGCGTAGTAGTACAGGTTTCCCGAGTCTCCACTCCACCAGCGTCTTGCGTATAGCATGTTGTTGGTGGATGCGGGATGCATGAAAAGAAAAATTCACTATCACAAATTCTCCCAGGGAAAAAACAAGACAAGCTTATCCACCAGTTTTCTCTTTATCTCTATCTACACAAAACGAAGGTTTTATTTTTACATTGCTCTTGGCGTACCGCATACACAAACCGTGTAACTGACTGACTTGTGAGTGAGTGAGAACGATAAAAAAGAACAACAAGAATGATTCCATCTATCTCACTTTTTCAGCCTCTCGTCTTTCTAGCTAGAATATCATTTCCTTATACAGCAGTAAAATATGCATATAATTTGAAGCATGTCTGCGTCTAGTAGACGCTGAAGTTTTTACTTTGATAGTTTTTTAAAGAGATGCGGCGGAGCAGATACGGGTTCAACGCAACCCGTCACTTTGGTGTAGTCTTCCTCCTACCATCAGCTTTCTGAAGAGTGTTGCAACTTGCGTCGTACTACTTACTTCTTTTATGGAATATTTTTGACACGTTTCCAGCGCAAGTTTTTTTTCTCGTTTCTGACACCGTAAGAGGAAGCGCATGTTTCTATTAGAACTAAAAATACCCTGAAAATTTACATTTCCAACAGCCAGACATGCGAGCAAACGCGACTGCTAGAAAAAAAAGAAGAGGAAAAATCATTTACATGTCATTTGAAACAAAGTGACGATGATGATATTAGTTGCGTAGTGCGACCTTTATAGTAGAGGCAATATTTGAACAAAACGCGTTCTAGTTCGGTGGTTGTTGCTTTCAGAGTAAGACACATCTCGTGTATATAAATATATATATATACGAGCCACACATGTTCAAGGAAAAATCACTGACGACAAGAAAAGATATTTCTTATGAAATGTTATTGTAGCATCACCACCACCACCACCACCACTATCATACCATAGGGGTAGTATATTATTACATAGTTAAAGTTGAGGAGGGATGATGATGTAAAAAATAATGTACGCACAACACAAATTTGGTTACATTATTATTATCGCATCTGCTGCTGCCGCAGCAGCACAATATCATATAGTCGTGTCGTCCACCAACAAACCAAATACCAACTTAAAAGAGAAAATTATGGTAGCAGCGGCAGCCCTTGAGCCAGTTTTTCATTTTTAAATTTCTATTCCTAAATGTTGAAGGTTTAGTGTGATGTAACATGCGTAAATGGTTATTTGGCGTTAAACTATTCAAATATGTGTGTATAGTAACAAGTAATATGTAGATGCAAACAGGCGTGGAAGATTTAATGTGTCTTCTTTTAAATCAGTGTTCATAAAAAAGGAAATACACACAAACGGGCCAATCGGGCCATGCGTAAGCGTGCAGTTTGCTACTACATACAACATTCTAGATTCGAAAACGATTTGTCTTTCCAGTAAGTCTCCCTTTATAAAGCTGTATGTATGACGTACACAAATGGGACAACTGCAATGACAGAGATAAACGCCCGCATAATTTCATACATGGTCGCTTTATTTCCGTTTCCGTACAATATTTTTCGTAATCCAATGATAACTGATAATTTGGAGAAACTTCCGAGAAAAACAGGAAATAAAACGAGCAAAATTACACAGGATAAAAGATTACAGGGAAATCATATGTCAACCCGAATTATCAGTTGCGGGTTTTGGAGGCGTTCCCACTTTTTGTGATACTCGTGCTCCACCTTTGTTACTTTCTGAGGAGAAACGAAAAAGCGTGTTTATATTGTACACTGTGTACACACACACACACTAGAGGAGGAATGCTTTTGTGTTCCAAAGTCAAAGATTATATTTCTACTAACCTGTAAAATAAAAAAAATATGTAACCCTTTTAAAGACAGGAGATACAGCGCGTATTCTCCGCTTGTTTTTTTTCTTATGTCAAAATTCACCAGGGCGGCGCGGGAGAGATATCCTCAAACAAGAATACACAGACAAAAACACACACACACACGCACAAAAATTCTTCTCTTTCTACACGATGCATACTATACACTTGTTTCCAGTCAGGAAAAGCATGCTAACAAATACGCGCCTTTAGTACTACTACACATACAAAAATTGAATCAGGGTAGAAGAATAAAAAAAACTAGAGCCTGTAACACACACAAGCGAACAACGGCAGGAATCTCTTGGTCGAGATAAACGCCTGGTTAAAACATGCTTTCATGTCGGCAGCAGCAGCAGTGTAGGAGCAGGAACATTTCGAAATATTTTAGATAAAAAAGATAAGCCAAGGGCAAAAAGAAGCCTTTATACGGCTGAAGAATTTTATTTTCGTACCTATGGAACTCTCTCTCTAAAGCACAAGTCCGTATAAGCCCCACTGCTGCCGTTGCTACTATTACTTACTTATCTAATGGATTCTTATAAATGCAGCTATAAACAGCAGACATAGAACGTTACACTTATCATTATTTTTCTCCATAATATTTGTGTGTATGATTCAAACCTTATAATTATATTTATTTTACGCTGAAGATAGTACTAAATAGACAGACGGCTTCGTCATCCTCAGCATCATCATCATCGTCACCGTAAACAGTCAGCCGTAGAAGCGGTTATTGGATGCAATGCGGAGAAGATGCAGCGCAAGTAAAGGAGTTGATACCTTGTGACTTAACAAGCGAGATACGTACACCGAAAGAGAAAAAAAGCGTTGTCTACGCGCAAAGGGGCTTTTTTGTCTTCTTCTGCTGCAGCTTTTGCTCTTTTCAAATTTTTCCCATGTCGTGTTACGAGAAACCAACATGCAGTCAAGCCAGAGAGCAAGAAACATACCACGGACAAACTGACATTACTACATTATTATTATTAAAGGGAAAACAGAAAAGTTGACTGACGCAGCAACGTCCACAGGACGCATCTTGCTTGCATGCGTGCATCCATGCATACACACGCAAGCATACCAAATATTATCGTCACTAGTGCAGTGTTGCGCTGCTATAAAGAAAATGAAAAAGTGACAAGGGTAAAAAAAATATTTCTTATACGAACAAATAGATATATATATAGATACATCGGTGAAGATGAGAACATCATAAAAAAATCAAGTCTGTAGGAGTATGACGACGAAAGAGAGCGCTCTTTCAAAGAAAATTCCTGGGATTATGACAAAATTTGTTTCTTACACGTTAGTGTCTCATTTTCAGCGTTTTCCGGCTCAATGTTTATGTTTACTACACCAAAAGGAGGGGGAAAAAGATTAACGTGCGAGGCTGCACACATATGCCACAGATGCAGTCATCTAACCTTAAATGCACACATACGTGGCAGAAAGAAAGCTGAGATACTTTTTTGTCATTAATAGAAAAACAGAAAACGTCTGAAGGGAAATATTGTTACCAAAATCAAACCAACTAGAATGTAATGTAACCGTGATGACGACGAGTTTTAACGATGAGTATACTTTCGTTGTTGTTGTTGTGGTTTTTGCCAGAAAGAGAGGGTGAGAGGGGAGAGCACAGTTTACAGTGCATTATTATTGTCTGTCATTATACTAGCAGACAGACACACACGGGGCGAGAGAGAGAGAGAGAGAAAGAAAAATTTACGCATGACGCAAGAAACAAAAGTGAAGATGCGTAGCAGTAAACGCTGTACCCACACACACAGATACGTCGAGCTACGCACTGCTGCTCTGCTGCAAGCTATTGAAGCTCCCCTTCATCCCGTCGTCATCATCATCATCCTTGTTGCATTGCGTGGTGGTAGGGTCTTCCTTTTACTTTTCTACTGCAACACGGCAAGCAACATACTCGGCGCTAACAAACACCACACAGGACGGCAAAGTACACGCAGAGAGACGCAAATGATCACCTTCACCACTGCTCGTAACGACGCATCCTTGTAAGCGCCCAAAAAGATTTTTGAAACAATTTTTGAAACACACATTAAAAAATTGCGTGCGTATAGTAAGAAAACTACTACACGCATTCCCTTCCTCATACCTTGTTACTCTCAAAGACGCATGCAAGCGTGCGTGTACTTGATGTTAGCTTTCTACGTTTCTCCTCTTGGCAACGCAACGAAACTCGCATTCCCGCCTGTTTTTGTGTCTGGTGGTGATGGTGTTCGTATTTTCTTGGTACATTTTTCCTGTCGTTGCAATAGTAGTAACATTGACCATTATTACTGGATCCCTCTCTTACCTTAAATTCTTTCTTCAGGAGATTAGACGGGAAACGGCAGTGATTTTGTTTTTTCAGAGGGAGCTATAAAGAAAGTATGCTGACGGGGCGGTAGATAGAAAAAAGGCAAATATTTTATAGTCTTTTAGCATACATTTGGAGTCACATGACGACTGTTTTCAGGCTCAAAGCAACTCCGTATACGAATCGAATCATCTAATTAGTTAGACATTTTTAAGTCTGCTGCTGTTGCTGATAGATTTGTGAAACATGCGGGAACTGCAGAACGGAATACTACAACACGAAACTACCTATCTATGTCTGTAAACTCGAAAAACGAAAGGAGAAATTTCATTATTTAATGCAATTCGTGGAATTGCATTATTATGTTCGTATTTCAAGAATTTGTGCGAATTATTGATTACTTAATATGGTAAAAGATAGTCAAAATGATACACCGTCTACAAAATAAACATTGGAAATGCCTAACACATTACTCCGCATAACATGAGTAGTAATAAAAAGAGGAAAATGTAAATATTTTTCCTTTTATATTACAACTTGTGTAGACTAGTCAGTGAGTCAGTTACCTAAATTGATTTTCCCCTTTATTAATATTTTTCATTTGCTCCGTAAAGGTGAATACCCTTTATTGCATTGCGAAATAAGAATTGGCCAACATTAATAATGAAGGAGGAACGAATGGACAAAAGGGGGAACATGGTTATGCAAAGAAAAAATAGCTAAATTTATGGACTTTGCTGTCGTCATCATCATCCCTATCACAATGACCATCAATACATCGTCACATGGTCGCAAAACGAAAATTTTAAACATGGTATGCATGTGTGAGGGAGTATACACACGCTTGGGAATAAAACGCATTTTTCGTAATAAACCACAATGGCAAGTGGTAGTAGTAATGGTAACAACGGTTAGCACTACTACTTAACTCCATAGGCACCTCGTGTACATAAAAATAGTGAACTGATAACGCATAAATACTTAATGGTGGTTTCCTTCATAAAAAATGTACGTTTCTCTTCCAGCAATGTATCATTACTATCAGTCAGTAGTAAACTCGTTGGTAGTTACATGCTGCACAACGACGCCGCTTTGCTGCCGAAAAGACAAGCTCAAATCATCATTATGTCCATTTGGAGCTAAGAGGCCAAAAGAGATATCGAGGTGCAGTAGCAAAGCCGTGAAAGGGTTTCAAGGATTTTATATTTTAGATTTGCTTGGTTGCTGGTGAACACTCAAGCATTATTGTAAGAGTTTTGTGTATTGAATTGAGCATAACGAGAGTTGACAGTTTACTTTATAAATTTTTAACTAGAAAATTTTGCTCACTTTATGCAATGCTGGTAAGTTCTCTTCTCTCCGACTGCCTGACTAGTGGACAATTGACAATGAGCATGATGACTGTTGACAATGTACATACTTACTGCCTATATGTGCGTTTAATATATGCCGGTCGGAATAATGTGTGTATTCATGTATCAATTAACACGTATTGCTAAGTAGAGTGTGCCTGCCTTTTGTCCCTCGCGTCGGTCTGCCATGGGGTACCCGCCAGGTTAAATGCATCGTATCGCAACTCAAGCATACAATGGTTTTCATTGCAAAATTTTGGTTCAACCAGAGATGCTCGTACTGTCCTTGGCAGGACTTCACATGTGTAAAAACAGGAAGCGAAATAAAAAAAAGTTGTGACAGACTCCCTGCAGGAAACAACTGTCGCAACTTTCCCCGTGCCTTGATAGGTGGAAAGAAAGCACATTAAAAACGAACTGTTCCAATACAATCTCACAGGAAAAATATCATAGTTTGGTTACTTCTAAAAGGAAGATGTACATTTCACCTCTTTTCTTTTCTCCACATGTCATCACAATCAGACCTAGTTTATTTCTGCGATACACATTTTCTACGTTTGTAAAGATAAAAGGTCATGTGAAACGTGAGTCAAATGTTTTTTATTCCTGGACAAAATATGATCGTCACAAAGTCACCACAGTATGTAACGCCACAGTGTCCCCCTTATAATGACGCCGTAATAACATTGTACATGACATATGTCCCTATAATTCCAAAAATATGCCATAATTGTTTGTCTTAACTAGTATATCACCTTTGACAGTAATTCCAATCTGTCGTTGTAAAAATACAGAACAGGGGTTCTATGCATAATTATTGTTACAGCGAAGTCACTTTTCGAAGTAATTGTACAGTCTTAGCAACCTACTGGTTTAATCTCG
>JAHZNE010007264.1:0-10929 GCA_027744055.1 Callyntrura sp. NNG-2020 | reverse complement strand
AGTTGTAACCGAAACCGATTTTCGGTTTTAACTGAAACCGAAACCGCGGCAACCCTAGTTATACCCGAATGGAAAGACGACAATGAATGATGAAGAATGGATGTGTTAATGCCTGAACGAGCTTATTTTTCTACAACGACATACATGATTTAAAAATATCCATTTATAATAGGAGAATTTTGTTAAGCAATATTATCTATGTATTAGTATTACCCTGCTTTGGTAGTAACAAGCATTTAAATTTTTCTATAATAATTGCACCTGAAGAGCTATTTAATCTACACAAGAATTATTTATTTTGTTTAGTACTTGTTGATACATGCAACATCCTTTTACTTACAGTATTCACTATTTTAAATTGAATCATCACAAATGTTAATGAAAAACAAAGTGTGCGACTAGTATCAAGCTCTCGTTTCCAGCGATTTTAAAAATATACTTATTCTACAAATATATAAAATCATAAATACTAATAGTAGCTTTTACCACCATGTGTTTATTCTTCATTTGAAACTTTTACCTAACGAAATGCCGTATGTGCTTTGCTCATGATCACCTTTTGCTTTTAACAATTGCAGTTAAACAATTACGATTAGACGATTAGTCGAAGATCCGGCGATATTTTTACTAGAGGTAAGATATAAGTATGTTGAGATTAAAAATCTGTATATTAATTCCGAAAATGCATGACGACCACGGCCCACGGCTTTTCTAATTTTATTTAGATCATCTTCATTTTAACAACCGCTGGCGCGCTTATGAAGCAATTAAGAAACACGCGTTTTTGCACTCCTACAAATGTTACAGCTATTCAAATTGTTAAAGATTGATAAGCGCATTCATGAAACCAAAAGACGAAAACGCAAATATACATAAAATCATTGCCAGATTTAAATCTACATAATTCATGGGAGTTTTGAAGACTAAAATTACGTGTCGTTCTAACCGTGGAAACAACTTAAACTCGTAAGTACTGTTATTGCTGTTGTAGATAACGGTTACTACTGTAGTGTTGAAAACTAAGGTACGGAAGCGGCGTTACATACTGAAATACATGCATGTACTGCACATAAAAAAGCATGGACTTGATTAACCTTGGAACGGCGTCCGGTGACAATTGTATCGTGTCTCCTCGATTATAGACTAGTGTTTTATCTGTGCGTTTAATGTAGAGTTACGTTTCCTTGTTTCACTTTTACACCAACCATACGGGTCAGAATTTAGGAATCATCTGTAGTGGATTAAATTCCTCGTGAAGACTTGAGGATGTAAAAGTCGTATATGCCATATTGTGCAACAAAAACAATAATAGTACACGTACACGTGCCGTTATACTGACAGAACATAAACAAAAAGTGGACTTCCTCATCATCTTGACAGCTTCACAAAAGAAAATTAATTTAGCGGCTCATTGCATATTTTCCACGCCACTTCTCTTTACTCTTTGAAACTACACAAAAATATTTTGTAACGCGGCGCAGTGCGAGAGTTTGTGTTGGATGAATCTTATTTTAATTTTATTCTTTACATGTTTCTATTTAATATACCGTGAACAGTTTTTATGCGTCCTCATGAACGAGAAAATAATGAAGCCTCCGCGAAATACTTGGGTAGCCGTTTTAGGACATCAACTGTGAAGCATAAAATGGATGACTTTTAAATTACTTTAAATATAATCATATTATCAATTATTAAACGTGGTAGTAGACAACAGTTAAATCACTTATCAATATATTAAGTTAGTTTAACGGAATTATGAACCACGGTACGGATACCTATGCGATTGTGTTTATTGTACATAAAACCTATGAATCAAGGATGGTCAATGGTTACACTGCAGGGACGATCCCAATTTTAACATTGCGTGATTTCGAAATTGAAATAGAAGCAGTGCGGAGTAAATTATTATAACTTACAAGTCGAGCATGGCTACATAAATTTGAGACCTACTGAACTACTACTACTACTGCTGCTGCGACGACTCACTGGGTATACAATACTACAGACGCTCATTAACAATTGTAAATACATTCGTCTCTCAATAAGTGAAATTATAATTAAGTTGTTTTTGAAAGTTATAGTATTTAAGCACGTATGAAAGTGTGGTATATGCAACTTTATAGTTTGAATAAAACATTTCCATTAATTAGAAGGGTTTAATATATATATATATGCAAGTATAGATAGTCTTTCAGGCAATGCACTGACATGGTTGTCTCACCATAAGGTAATTGCAATTCTTTATATTTCGATTTTAAATTTTGTTTTCAATTTTTATTTTAAATTACCAATTTTTTATTGTAGTGTGTTGTGGTAGAGGATATGAATTCTTTCTCTTACAAAGCTTGCAGGGCCGTGCGCCATCGTAGGTGTATTAAATTTGCTTGCACATACTTTTTGCATACATGCATATGGAGTGAAGTGAAGTAAACGAATACCATCAATTATCTATTTTCATTTTGTGTTTTGTTACCGCACTAGCAAAGCGGAAACGGTGAAAAATTTTAAAAATCGACGATTAAGCGACAGTTTAACATATCCCCAAATGAGCAATGAGAATTTGGGAATACAACACAATGAAACAGACATCGTCTAATAATACATCACACAACTTGTGTATTTCCAAAATGAACAGTGACAACATCGAGACATTAATAATTCGAGATTTCCAGTATCACTACTAATTAATTACTAGTGAATTACATTTCATGAAGAAACTTGTCTATTTATGCCACACTCTGCTTATTATAAATCTTTAAAGGTTTCTTTCCTGACAATTTTAAGCTGTTCTTAAAATGGATTTCTGTATATACGATGTAAATTATGAATCGTTGGTACAATACTAATTTTATAGTGTCCGAACACTTTCTTTTCTTTACGTTTTTTAGTTTCGGAGATGAACATGTAATGTGTTTGCTCAACTAGATAAACTCAGTCAGTCTGCCAATGAGTAGTAGGAAGTAGAAGTATGTACTCATGTTGACCGATTTCATTTTAAACCTTAAACAAACGGAACATTTATGTCAAATTGGTGAAATTGGTCAACGTATATTGCTAAAGAAAGCGATGCATACAGACAGTTGCGGACGTGATAAAACTTAATTGGTAAAACGCTTTCATAGGATGGTTCGTTAACTGTCAAAATTTTGTGTTGTGTTGTGTTTGTTGATTTTTGAGTCAATAGATATTCGTCGAAATATACGCAAACTCCTACTTACCTACCTACTACTTCTGACGTTTGGAGCAAACAGTTGATGAAAATGAAAAAGTCTATGATCCATCGAGGTCAGCCTAATGATGCAAATATTGTCTTACCGGTATTTTCCCCAGGAAACATTTACAAGGATTTACATCCATTTCATAGGGGATTCATTCTTGCATGAAACATTCACACATAGACTTACATCTGCGTAACTTTCGCGTTGTCAAACATATGCACGGCACGAAAGGTCCATTATAAAAATTCTAATAAACGATAGGTGTCACTTTCGCAAAAATATTGTGCAACTCAATTTTTATGTCCTAATTAAATAACTTAAAATCATAATTATTAAAAGGTTATTTAAATCCAAAAACTCAAAGACCAAGTGAAAAAATGTTAGTTTCACATCAAATTTGATGGAATATTTTTAAAATAATCAATAACTTTGCTTAAAATGTCAGAAAAACGGTGCGGTGAATTAGGATAAAGGTTATTTAAATATTATATACAATAATCCCTCAAATTTGGTACCAAACACTTGCAAATTTTTTCTCTTTATTGGGGTTCTAGTCAAATCTAGTAGTTCAACATCATTCCACATAAAATTTATTGTCTTACAAAATTCTTTTGTGTTATTTTCGTATATTTATAATACTAATCTATGACTTCTTTTTTTATACTGTGACAAGTTGAGACAATGGTATGCTAAATCCCCATGTATTTTTCATGTTATCATTAGCTTTTTTGTCCTACTTGATAGATCAGTCAGAAAGAGTTAGTTACATACAATGTACACCAAAAATTTCGTCGCCAGGTGTATATTTTTATGAACTTTGCATAAGAACTGGGTAACAACATCAGTACTTCCTCATAGCATTTGGCTACCTGCATATGCAACTGTAATGAGAAAATATCCTCGATTTCCTAATGAAGAAAAATCCATTCATTCATTACAAAAATATTTCGCGTTTTGCCGTTTCAACATTCTGCATTGATTTGCATGATTTAACTAGACTGCAATAGCTAAAACCATGTTGAACATGATTCAATGTAATGTAAAAGTTTTATTGGAATGTTTAAAATGACGGTGCGAAAAAAGGGATAAATTGTAGCATTCATAATTATTTACATACATACTTTTTCCGTTATCATGAACCCTATATTATTCTCTGACATTATATAGTTTATCAGAACTAATTGCAAGTTCAGCCTTATTGTAGTACCAACGAACGATTACGACAATTGATGCACGCCTATTTTAGTTTAAGTATTTTTATTCTTTATTAGGACACACATACTCTATCTGCCATCTTGACATACCATACCATACAACACAGATTGGACATTGTTCTGCTATGTGACATATATTGCTTGGACAAAGCTTTTGTCTTTCTGACGTCGAACTGTTTAAAAAAAAGGCTGTTGGGAATCATCTAAATGTGATTTTACTGATGCTAGACCAAACACAGTTTTGTTATTGTATCAGAATTCACTTTGATACTAAAATTACGCATCATTACACAGCTGGTGTGACAAAAATTGACCACAATTTCTAGGATGCCAATTAGTACGTCTAGACGAAAGGCAATATGTAATCAGTTATAGGTTCTGTAAAGAGTTTCTGGCCATCTCAAAGCTGTGTTCATCAAACTGTCTAGCACGTGTGTATTTTTTCTATCTTGTTTAGAGGCCCATCGGACGTCGGACGATCATATGTACAGGCGGTACTTAATTAAACATTTTCTCCTACCTAGTGCTTTAAGAGGTAATTATGACATACGCAATTATTAACAAGAAAATCTCGAAATACGAACATTTTGAAAGAATTCAGAAACGCGCTGTATGTGACAGATTGCTGAATTTTAGAACTGAATGGAATGAATTATATATAGCATTAGTCGCCAAATATGAATAGTAAATAGTAATTCAAGCGGGGACACTAAATTTGCGAAAGTTTTCAATTTTTTCAAATAAAAGCGCAATAAATATAATTGGATTTGTAAATATCATGCCATGACATGGTTTGGTTTTTTCACAACATACAAAAGTAATATTTTTATGCATTATCAATTATATAGCAGAAGCAGCCGTGCTTTGAACTAATAGAAAATATATGTATTATGTAAGCTAAAAATCAAAGTCCAAATTTTGCAGTAAGCAAGAATCAGAAAAGAAGGAAACCAGTGCAGTGCAGTCAGCGCAGAGACAGAATAAATGAAATATCAATAAACTTAACTACAAGCATCTTCTAATTGAAAGAGTAATTTTACAACGTTTTTACCCCATCTTCACTTTTAATTATTTAATGTTCATCTTATTATGATCTACCAGATGCCATAGCTTAATATATTTTTTTTCGTTAACTACCTAATTATTTTCTCGTCATCGTCGTGAATCAAGTAATTGCCGTACTTCTTGTACTGACGTTAAAAATGTATTACACATATTGTGCTTCTTGCTTCCTTGCACACACTACTATGCATAATTACGTGAAGCGTTGCTTGGTCTTGGTCATCTCGAAAATAATTCCCATGGCATAACATTATCAACTACCGAAGTTGTGTAAAATCTTACACCTTCGTAGCTAATGCGATTACTGTGATGTGTGTATATATGTGTTTGTGGGAATCTGTAATATATGTTAATACAACTTATTTTATCCCAAGTTTGATATGAATTAATTCACCTATTTGACCTCCAAGATCATCTCATCATAGGTAAAGTATAGTTTAGCTAACTACTCTGACACCTTAACTTTAATTGCGACGGAGGTTCAAAAATTTGACTGTTATGAGCCAGGGCTTTAACGTAAATTAGCATAAGCATAACACCGTCTAAAACTATATGTGGTGTAAAAGAATGGTTATTGTCATTCTGTAATACATTTTAACGCCTACCAGTATGTGCTTTTCGACAATTGGCTGATGTTGTCATTGGCGTTAACATAATTAATCGTAACATCACCCGACCCAAAGCGTTTTCTATTCTTCTACGCGAAACTTTCGGTAGTTGCATCTCAGGATTTATATTGTACAACCATCTAGTTTGCTGTACAACGAAGAACTTCATACAAGGAGGAAAAAATAGAATATATAGTATTCTGAGAAAACTGAAAATATTTGTCGCTTTCTCATATATACGTATCCCACTCTACTATTTTGCACTTGTGTAACCAGTCATAAACCCGTCACAGATAGGGACAAAGGAATCTCTAGAATATAACAATACTATGAGTTTCAAAATACCTATAAACGTTACTAAGACCTCTTCCGTCAAGCATTTCTACGAACTGATATATCCAAAATCTAAAGCAAATAAATAAATACATATTTATTTACGTGTTATAAATAAGTAAATACTAAATACGTTTTCCACAGTTATTTACTAAAATTTACTATTTTTTTACTGTATTTCAGTCTGAAATACATTCAGCAGATGTAAAAAACGGAAACTCAAGTTTTAATCTTATTCCTTTAATCCTAGCCAGTAATCTTCTAATTTCATAACTTTAAACGAAAGTTCAGATTTCCCCTCTCTTATATCCCTGCAATACTTAAAAAAATTATTAGTTTTCTTTAAAAGGCCCGGAAGTTTATCACGTCGACCATATTTTTCTAAATAATTATTCAAAGATGGTGAAAATTTAAAATGCTAAAAGTGGTAACTGATCTATTTCACAGTACGTTTTGAAGTCCTCAAAAATGTGCTGGTTCACACCCAACTTATATCTAAATAAAATAAAATTTGAAAAAAGTTGAGAAAATACATACATAATTAACAATGATTTTAATTATTTTAATCGGTGTGCTTGTAGGAGGTATATTTAATATCTAGTTTTGTAGAAACAAAAAAATCGTTACCCGTGTACGTAGTATTGACCTGGATGTCAAAATGGAATCTTGGCCACTCGTAATCTACACATTTACAAATGTATCATTGGAAACTGACGTAAATTCGTAAATATATAGGTTAGTTAAAAAAGCTAGGATAGCTAAAAATGTCATTTGAAACTCGTCACTAAGATTGTACGTACTCTTTCGCGCTTGGTATTGAACAAAAGAAAATATGACCGAATAGCGGAGCTAATTTCGAGGGAATTGCATTGGCTACTTCCCCTTGACTTATGTTGTTATAAAAGTTTGTGTTTAATGAACAAAATTAATAATAATCAGGAAAGTAATTATTTTAGCAAGTCTTACATCAAGTCAGTAACTGAGAGGAGGAGCGACGATTATTATTGTAAATTTAAACCAAAGACTGATATAGGAGAGCGGAGTTTTCTCTATCGCACTTGTGTTCTTTGGAATCGTTTGCCTAATAAACTAAAAAAATGTGAACGCTTTATAACTTTTAAAACTGAGCTTAAGACATATCTAGTTAAACGCTGTTTAGACGTTTGTTATTAATATGAATATTATGAATTGAAAATTGACTATGTTATGTATAGCACAAAAATGTTTTATCATATTTTATTTTGGGTGGAGTAAGAGCTTGCATTGCAAGATTCCAACCCTTTTTGTATAACGGCTTGATAATCCTGAAACTTGAATAAATACGGCCATAATAATAATAATAATAATATATGATATTTATTGTTATAGTGGTATTTAATTCTGTCCACCTATCACCATCATAATTATAGAATATTTCCCTAATAGATACATAATATAAGTTTTTTATTTGGCCTTTCGGGCATTCTTTTTGCACTCGGGTATTGTACGCAAAAAATGGATTTGAATGATACTTTGACCATCATTGTATGCTCCACGGGAGGGAGGCATCGTTTAATTAAAATGTTATATATATATAAGATACACATTTTTCTGATCTGCTTATCTGGGTATGCCTACACACTATACATATATCTATTACCTAAGCTAAGCTCGCTTCTACAAAGAACCAAGAATACATAGTACAAAACGCATTTTCATGACCACAATCATAAAACGCCGTTGTTGTAAAATGGTAAAATCGTAAAAAAAGTGAGAATTTTTTCTCCATTTCTCATCAAATCTTCGTGATGACTTTGAGGCACCTCAACACATCTCGTGCTTGGTTGTTTATTACAATTTTTTCGTCCACTCTTTTAAATACACCAACGCAATAGCAAAAAAGTCAAGAGAGCAGAGCCGCATACTTCTCTACTTACAGAAATCTTTTTAAAGTTTCTTCTTCCGTTTCTTGTCGGATACTGCACGAATACTTTCCTATAGCAATGCCATTTTGAGAGGAACAACCTCGCCATTCAAGAAAGCCGACAAGTCGACACTTTCCAGCCGACTAGGCGTATGGGCCATCGCTCGTTTGTTTTCTGTTGTCTGTCAGCATAATCAGCAACATCCATTTCGAAATGATACTTTCGGTAATTCACTGACAATAAATCCAAAAAGCAAGCATGTGGGTAGCCAAGTGGCGATTGGCGTAGGACCAAGTACCAGTGATTTACATCCGTTGGACAATGTTACAGCTTTGTCTCACGTTGAACGGTTGGTTAAAGCAGAATTACAAAAAAATTCCTCTTTTATAGGTTTACATAAAGCCGTCTAAACGGGTTATACGGGTCAACCCATCTGGATCTAACGTTATGAAAATATGTATCTCTCGAGTGCCTATCTTCACATCACATTTTAGCAAAATTGCATTTTTCTGAGCATTAACCCACACCGTTAAGGCCTTAAAATTTATCTCATTTTAATGGCTGACGGTGACATCAGTTATAGCTTAGATTGGTGAAAACAGAATTTCAAACGTACTATTCCTTTAAAAGCTTTCGTCGTTTACACTTTACAACCCTTAAAGGGTCACAGGGATCAGGGAATCTGTGTCACACCCTCCATAATATATAGAATCTATTTGTACAGAAAATAATTGCATGAATTACTACTGTTACCCCTGATCTTACTTGCTGAAGGTGCCACTAAAACTATAGGGGTTGAAGATATTCAGTTATTTAAAGCATTAAAAATAATCTTGAACGCAAATCTGGAAAAATTAGATTGCCGTTCGAAATTAATTTGCTACAGTGAAGTGAAGCAGTTTTTAAACAAAGCCCGATCACAAAACATCAAGTGAAGAATTTCCTATCAGGGGTTTACACCCTCCTTGTTCTGACAGTTTACGAATCGTATGATGACTATTATGACTTCCTCTGT
This sequence comes from Callyntrura sp. NNG-2020, assembly GCA_027744055.1. NCBI lineage: Eukaryota > Metazoa > Arthropoda > Collembola > Entomobryomorpha > Paronellidae > Callyntrura > Callyntrura sp. NNG-2020. Next base: position 1,575 of record JAHZNE010007264.1, on the reverse strand, counting down.
CCTCCAGTAGGGACATAAGCAAAAGTGAAAATCAAGTACAAAGATTAAAAATCTCAGTTCGTCGTATGTAACAGTATGTAAACTCTGGCAGTATGGCTGATGATAGAACAAGTCGACTTTGTCAGCTGGAGGAAGTCGACTTGTGAGCAAACATGTCAATTGCCAACGCGAATGTGCCGATATTTTGGAAAAGAATTTACGAGCAAAAACGAACTTTTTTTTTACCATGAATAATACAAAATGCTTTGTTGTGTGCTTGAGCATTCTTTGCCCTTTCCTATAATAACAATGGTTAGGTCACCAGTCACCACCACATCATGTCGCCAGCGAGCCTGTGTATTGCCATAAAACTGCTGCTAAAACAGTACATTTGTGTACTGCACGGCTGATCTGAAAGGAGGCGCAGGACGATGATGTCGACGTGTGTGTTGTAATTGAAATAGCAAAAATTAACAGTATAACATTTTTATTTTTTTCCTCTACATATCACATTGCTTTCATTTACATTTGGTAGTCATAAAAGAAGCGTTGCTTTATTTAATGGTTGGTGGTTTAGTCGTCCAGTTATCACTGCATGGGTTGATTCACATAGAAACACTTTCTTTTGCTAAAACGATACATGATTTTTAGATGATCATGATTCTAATCAAATATTACACAAGTTGAAAGAGGAGGGGAGGAAAGACAGGCAGCACAGCATAGTTGGTTGGTATGAGGTATTGAAACAGGATTATATATATAACATATTACTCAACAAAAATAATTCAATTCGATAATAAAACATCACTATCACTCGCCGTAGAGTAGGTTCGGCCTCACTCGCTAACTTTTAGTAAAACATGCAAAACGCTGGGAAAACTTTCAATCTGTGACCAGCTACAGTCTAAACAAAGTTACTGTAATTGCAATAGGTAGACACCGAAAAGCGAATTAAAATTAACCTGCTATACTGGTTGAGTTTGAGGTCCGTACTAGCTTTACGTCGAAATGTAATGTGAAAAAATTGCTAAATTTTTATATAAATAGCAAAGACCGTCAACCGTCTCGGTATTCTTCTGCAGTTATGATTCTTCATACTATTTTTCGAAGACTATATTTCAATATTTATCAAAACGACGAAAACTATCGAATAAAGTCTAGATGTTGCAAACTAATGCCCAACTGATCCAATTGTTTAAATTTAATAGAATTTATTTATTATTGGCTCAGTTAGGTACAAATCGAAAAAGGTCTCTTTTATCTGTGTAATTTGGATTGGATTCTTTAATTGTATTAACCAATTAATATCTCGAGTGAGATTGTGGAGAAACCAATGATGTAAAGTTAAAATTTAAAAGAAACAAAAATGGGCTTAAATTTATAAAACAGCTTTTGTATGGGAATGTATACGATATATGTACTCTTGGCAAAATTATTAACTACGGAGAGCATTTTAATGCTAAAGTAGTTTATGCGATCAGTGTGTTTGTCTGTCCGTCCGTCCGTCTGTCTGTCTGTAATCACGATAACTCTTCAGGGAGTTGACGGATTCCGCTGAAACTTTGCATGCAGGTACTATGGGTCAACAGAATATTT
>JAHZNE010007263.1:0-10176 GCA_027744055.1 Callyntrura sp. NNG-2020 | reverse complement strand
TAAGCAGGAGTAGTTAGCATGTAGTTTAAGGTGATATTTCTATAAAATAAGCAAAGGGGGGACCCTTTGCTAATTTTTTTAGAAATATCACCTTAAACTACATGCTAACCGCTCTTGTGTTTGTATTATATACTAATATTAGATTCCCTCAAAGTTCTGCTTCCCTGTTGCTGGGTAATGTTACCTGGTTTGATATATCACAATGTGAACGGCTGATCTGCTCCACGTTTTTAGACCGTGGACCTGCACATATGTTTTCCTTCGTCTTCCAGACAAATTTATGATAAAGAAATTCATAGTTTTTGGTTTTATTATTTGTCTTGTTCTCCTCCTTCTGCGGCTTTTCAAGAACAAGGAAAGTTTTACTTGCTTTCAATGGGACAACCTTAATACAAAAAACAAGCTCTGAGAACTGTTTTGGTGCTTTTTATAAATATCCTGCTGAAAATTTAAATTTGCCTGATTCATTGTTTACTGCTTTAATTTCTTGAGGTGAACGTTTACAACAAAATAGTGATGGAGTATGCATATTCATGAAGTACTACGCGGTTACTTATGTTGACGTTTTAAATATTTTTATACAAATGACGTTTACGCTGTGCAAACATTTTGTGTAGCTTCAGACAGCGCTGTTCGATGTACCCAATCCAGCCCGTTTTGTACCCCCAGAGTGGTCACATCCCTCTGCACTTTCCACCTGCATCTCCACCCTTTCCTTTCTAATTCCGTGGCTTTTGCGACCTGAATTAGTTTTTTGTTAATCACATCAATCTGAGGTCGTACTTCCTTCCCCAAATCCACCGGCGGTCCTGCGGGGCGTCCTCCCTGAGACTGCCACTGTCGGTGTCGTTCCCGCTGCACGAACTTATTCGCCTCCATCTGATCCCGGAAGAACTGCTCGGCCCAAACCGAGTCTAATTCACTCTCTCTGGCTTGACTTAACATCGTCTCCAGAATGGCTTGCTCCCGAGGGGCGTCCTCAATGGGCTTCTGGGTATCCCACTTGTTGACAGCGACCTTGTCCGCCAACTGTAATCGTTCCGCCACCAGGTTCACCAACTGAGGTAGCCCGCCTTCTTGCCAGGCCCTTGGCGGAATCACAACAGGGCGTTTGACGATATTTCCTGCTCCAGACACCCGAACCAGATAACCACTTGTCATCGTTAATATGCCCACCACAATAACGTCCCACGTTATTCTAATTGTTCCACCCATTTTGCGTTAACTAATTTATCACCAATCTCCTTCCACTCTCTCAGTTGAGTAAGTCGTGCTGAAATGCACAGTCACCTATTCTTCCCATTTTTCGTCAATTTGACATCTTTTTCCCCATTTCTGTGGCTTTTAAACATTTAGGAAAATGCAAAAAAAAACAAATATTATCCGTTACTTGTGGTAGCGCTCTAAATATTCCAAAATACGCAGACAAATAACATCCTCACTTTCCGCGTAATGTACCCATTCTAATTTCCACTTTTATTTCCAGCACTATTATTATTCCTATACAAGGTTACCGGAACATGGGGGGACAAGTTGTACAATCATATCCTGTATACCGGACGTTTCTTCCTCTCCCTATCTCGCTAATGTAAAAAATATGTTTCCAAGATGGGGGGATTTGTCCCCCTCGTCCCCCCGGTTCCGAGAGCTATACACGCAAGTCGAAAACATCTTTACGGTCTACCTCACATGAAAATGACTGCTAAATGATTTTATGTCAATACTGATATTTGGCATTTTTCTTTGTACAATTAAAAGCTGACCTCCTTTTTCTCTCGTTGTGGGGGGCGGAATGGGAGCAGTTGTCATTAACAAAGGATCGTGTTCCACTTCCATACGAATAATGATTTATCATTCATTTTGAGACCAGGTGTGTGTGGACCAAGTGGTAATTGCAAATTTTGGCTCGAGTTATCTTCTATTGGGGTCATCCGACCTGAAAATGATATTTTGTACGCCGTCGACATACACAACCATTACGAAGAAACCATCCCTGATGACATTTCCACGTTCAACTTTGCGTTTACTCTGCTCGCGTCAATATTACCAGGAAATATGACGTTTCAGAAGATTAAATATTGCTGCTACGAAGAATGGAGCTTCCCGGAATTAAAAATTGTTGTTACCCATACGCCCCCGCAATTTTTTTTAAAGATTAAGTCCCGCCCCCTGTTAACTTTAATGCTACCGCCAGCGTGGTTAAAATTAAAAGTAAAATTCAAAAATTCCCGGCCACGTAATTTCGTGCTGTATAAAGATAAATAAGTAGGAACACGCCTCAGGGACAACTGCACTTTTTGAAAAAATAATAACTTTTATTACTTTCCAAATTTATAAAATCCTATGCCGCCAAATCAAGTCAAGAGAGATCAGGATTGAAGATGATCAACATCACCAATTACTATGTCGGTGACGTTGTACCTCCCTCCGGTTTATCCTACGATACTGGTCGTAGACCTGCTGCTCCCGAGCGTAGGTGTAAACGGCAAACGCCGCCGCAACGACGGCGGTCCTTAGCAAGAAGTAGAACATGTTTGACTTAGCTTGCGCCTCCCCAGAAGAATAGTTGAGGGCACTACCAGGTCGCCCACACCCAAGCTCTAAATTGAGGGAAATTGCCAAAAACGTGCGATTAATTTTAAATCCAATTAAAAAAATACTGTCGTCGCCGAAACTCACCAATTCCAGAGTCTGCAGAGAGACGAGTGTCCCTTTTCCTTTTTTCGTGTCCCGTTTTGTTTAAAATGGATAAAATTTTAATTTTTAATGCTTAATTAACGCACCACCAGTAATTGTAATTAAAACTTTAATTATTTTAAATTTCTCCCCTGCTTCTCTCTCTCTCCCAAACAATAACAATGATAGTGTCCGTATGGAAGTGCAGCTGATCCGCTTCTTATGGTTGAAAGTGTGCTTGAAGGAAGAATAACATCCCCTTTCCCCAACCCTGCAGACTCTTCCCGATGCACCGTAAATTTTCTCTGTAAAATCACTGATCAGCCTAGAATTCTCCGTTTTAATTTCCTCTATCTACTACGTTATAGATATCTGCTGACAACATACCTTGTGCTATACCTCGCTCCCTCAGCTCGCCCGCTCGCAAGGATTCTGCAGGGTTGCCTTCGACACAGTAACTTTCCCATGTTTGCGCAGACTTGCCTGTGGTAACCAGAAGCGGATACCTCCACCGTGTATTTTGTTGGGGTTTTAGTTACTCAGAGATACGTTTGCGTGCTTCTAGGCTTCTTGCCTATCTTCCCAGTACTCATGTGATTTTCTGAAAATAAATCTAGGCAGGCCTACGATGATGGTAAACACGACTTGGTCAGAACTCGCAACATTTATACACACAAAATTATGCATTTGCTTTGTTCTCCCAGGAAATGAGAAAGTTTTTATTGGCCCAAAATGAAATTTTCAGAAAAATCAATTTTTTTCTCAAATTACTCGATAATTTGAATAATTAAATTAAATTTATAATTATAGTCATTATTATAATTATTTATAACTACAAATAGTAAAGTTAATTACTAATTTTAATTTAATAAAATATTTTTTTTTAAATCCTTGGCTAGAAAAGGGTTTCACACCTCCAGTTATTTTCCCCCGCAACCCGGATTACCCCCATCAGTCCCCATACCTAGCTCGATTCGGGGCCGGATAGGAAAACCGGCAGATGTGCACCCCAAATCTCTGATAGGCACTACACATCAGGGCATCCACGACCCTGTTGGGGTTATCCTGCACCACCTCCACCGGAACTTGCACCTCTGCCACCGTGGTAGAGCTCCCTCCCACCCGGCTTGCCCCATTCACCTGAATTTGCAGATTGACGTACTCCCCCCCATTCAAAGTGTATCTGCTCTGCTGGTCCAACCGAAGCCCCCTCCTCTCCTCATTCCCCCGCTCGCCCCCAACCGCCAGTCTTTGGGTGTTCCGCCCAGGGGAGATCCGATACATATTGGCCCGCCAGTTAGCCAAGCACGCGTGCAGCCACTCCTGCATGTCCCGATTGTTCCCCAGAGGAACTTGGGCGTTATTCCCGTCGCGGGCGAGTCGCTCGAAAAAGGTGATTTGGTTGTTCCCTTGGTCGTCCCGCAGCTCAAAGATGTTTTGTCGGTTATTCGTCCGCAGTCGGAACAGCTCAATGTTGTCCCTTTTAAACATGTCCCGCTCCCGGATCGTCCGCCTCAGGATGACTTGCGTTATCAAAGTGCCCATAATATGACCAAAACTAGTCCCGTAATCATCCCAGGTGGTGCCACACTTCCTATTTCCGGCCGGGGTGTCACACGTGTAGTACGTCCGGCCGGAGGACACGCTACAAGGCGAGGTACACTCATGGTCGTCTACGGAGAGGCCCTCCACCCGGGAACAGGCGCGCGGCTTCTGGGTGGCGTCGTAACACCTATTTTCGAGGGAGCCTTCGGCGACTACGCAGGGCGTCAGACACTTGGATCCTAAATAGGTGTAGTGCGTTTGGGAAGACATCGTCTTTGTGCCGCAGTAATTCCAGCCCCCTTTTTTCAAACGGCACCACATGTAGGAGCCCCCGTGGAAATCGCACGGGGAGCTGCACTGGTAGCCTTCCACGTCATACCCCGGAAAGGCGGAACACCGGTCCCAGCTCCCCTCTGTGGTCCAGCACCAGTTGTACGATTTCCCCTCCTGTTTGCACTCACTCACGCAGTACCTGCCGTTGGCGGCGCGGAACTGGGCCACGTGGGAGGATACCGGTTCTTCCAGGGTGGGGCCGCAGTAGTCGGCCGAGAGGAAGCCGGTACTACAGGTGTAGACGTCGACCAGAAATTGTTTATTGCAGGAACCATTGCATTTTTCCCCTTTGTAGGTCATCCTGTTACCGGGCGAGCAGTGACCCCAGTCGCCATCTGAAATGGAGGAAAACAAAGATGTTCCCTTCAGCCCCGTTTTGCCCTTTTGTCTAACGTATAAACATGGGAGTACTCACGTTCGTCTCGCCAGGAGGGTCGAGATTCCCGAAGGTAACACCAATACTTTTCTCTTCCGCGTTGTTCACAAGGGGTGGCGCAGGAGTAGCCTGAGGAGGATTTCCAAATAAAAATAAAATATATTAAATGGGACCCAGATAACTCCTTTTCCCGATTGCAAGCAATATACACACACAGGAATAAAATGGGGAAGTGGTACCGTTTGTCGAAGTATATTTGGTGAGACCACTCCAGCGATAATCCTCGTCCCCAAAGGCAGAGGGAACGGGGATTCCAAGACAAATCAACGTTAGAACCGAACGTGATAGAAATACAGTCATACTTGCCATTATCAATTAAATGGGGAGGAACTGGAGGCTGTTTATAACGTTTCAGCTGTGCTGCTGTCGCCGGTGTCGTCGTCGTCTGTGGGAAGGGACCGAGTGGACGACGCTTTTTATATTGTCAATTGTGTTCAATGTTCTGATCAGACCGCTAATGTAAAGGACGTAGTTAACACTGTTTCTATGTAATACGGAGAAGTTAGAACATTTATCGGTGGAGTTGACATATTCATCTTTATTTTGAATCACACAGGAATATTTATTTTTTTTTTCAAAGTTATCGTTGTGGTGACCCGTGTCAAAGGTCAAATTTGGTCTTCTTTGTATATTTCCTATTTACTACACAACTACATACTAAAAGAGTCAAATATTTTTTACTAGCGTATAATTTTGAGTAAAAAAAACTACATTAACTGTAAATCGCCAATAATAAGTCTAGTTGTAAATGATTTCAGTGTTAACTGTCATTAATAAGTAGCTCGTAAAATGGGAAGCACGAACGGCGTAAGAGAGAAGATTTATCAAGTAATCACAGGATCTTACTCGGTAAGCTGGGAAAATGTATGGGCAAACATGATCTCGGAGGAATGTGCGCTTAATATTTTTACGCTATTGCGTTACATGTGCCACAGAAGAGGTGGCAGTGGATGATAATGATGAGACGATGTTAGGTGTGGATTTGCCAGGTTAAAAAAGTTGAACTTTGTCCATTGGCTGCTCCTCATCTTTATCTGTTGCTCGTAGCATTAATGCTCGTCCTCGCAAAATAAGTAATTACTTATTTTGCGAGGACGAGCAGATGTTACGGGGAAATCGGCAATTTGGACTTTTCTTCTTTCGTGGGGTGACCCAACTTATCCTCATCTCTTCTGGAGTCGGCCATTCATTTTGAAATTCAATTTTTCCCGCTAAATGATCGTACCAATCTCAACGGAGAAGCACCAGAGATTTTTAAAATTGTCCATGAAAATTCTAGATTCGACATTCATACTACTGGGAAGGTAACAAGTAACAACAGCACAGAAAGTAGGTGGGCATGCGTCTGCTTTGTTTACGTTATTACAACAACCAGAGTGTGACATGACATGACCGTTCACTAGCCGATGACGGCAGAGTTCCACTTTTACCATCTCTCATGCTCACCGTTTCAACAGGACATATATGGTAGCGTGCATCATTGACGTCCACACAAACTATCGTCACAATTATGGATGATGACCCTGAAAGAGTGAGGTGTAACGATGATTTACCAGGAATACATTACCATACATTTAATAGCAAGGATGATCCTGTTTTGCGTACGGGATGAATGCACGGCTCCCTAACTTGATTTTCCGTGTGTGGCTGGAGAGGTGAGAGCCAGGGCAGTGTAGATAGGCTCTTTCTTGTCGAGATAACTTGTATTGTTTATGCAGTGAGAAGGAATGAATCGATTCATCATCCGTCTTTCCCTGTAAAGCAGAGAGAAGCGGTGCAATTAAATACAGGCAGGTGTATTTATGCTACGCTACGACAACAGCAGCTGATCAGCTGACTTGACAGCATTCCCGGAAGTTCAGAAATACATGTTTTTGTGTCTACGCAAAAGTTGCATCGTTGAAGGGAGGTTCACACGGAAGAATACGGAAAGTCTAGCATTTTTTTAAATTTATTTTTGCAACATAATTAATTACTGATACAGTCAAGGAGGAAAGGATTTTTTGGTAAATACGACCCCGGTCCCACTCCCCCCTGGTGAAAATGCTACCCCTTGACGAGTCAAACGGAGTCGGCGATCCCAACGCCAATTTGGGCTCCATGATCACCCTCCTTCAGTCCAAGGCCAAGACCAGCATTCTGGACAAGTCGTTAAGCAAAGGGAAGAGTGAAGTTCATTTAAGTTGTGAACGATAACACTTCCGGTAAGGCGGCATGTTTTTGTTTGGAAAATTTTATATTTGGTCGACTTTACTTGCTTAAATATTTCCCATGACTGGTGACTGGAAACCAAATTACTTGAATTTATTTTTTTTTTGAATTGTGCAGATTTGTTGGATGGAAGGAGTTATTCTGCTGAAGTGATTGGGATACTGGAATTACTTTATCAGTTTTTGTATTTATATATAATGTGTACTGTTAGGGTTGTAAATGCAGTAAATTTTATGTCCTGAAACCGGTAAAAAATAAAATAAAGTGCAACAAATTACAATAGACAAGTAATTTTATGAAATAGTATTAGAAATACGGATTTCCGGTGACGCCCTTTGTTTGCGGAGAGCCAGCATGATCGAACAACATTAATTAATTTAATTTGTGACAAGTCGTTAGCTACCTTATGTTGTATGTGGGGAGTCGGGGGTGAGCGTCAGTAATCCTGACGGGTGGACGACAGTTCCCCGGAATACGGAGTCACGTATTGGCCTGTGTTTGGGTCTCTTCAAATTGTAAGGAACGCTAAAAATTGGCGTTTTTGATACCCCTCCCCACACAGGTCACGCTTTTATCACGCATTAGTATATATAGGGTCCCCCTCCCGTTTGTCGACGTACCATGCATTATGCGTATACCAGACTGATAGGTGATTTCGGGAATTTTGGGATGGTGGCCGTTGCCGTTAACAAATTGAACTTGTAACTGTTGTCGTCGTTAGTTTTTTAAATAGTGATTTTAAATATTTAATAGTTATAGCTAACCTTACCTTGACACGAGATATAAAAGCGGACCAAGGGCAACAAAAGTTTTTTAATATTTGCCGGGATGGAACCTAATGAAAGTAGGGCTAATTATATTTAGATCCCATTTTCAGAGGGCAGTAGTAGTCAGGTGCTTTCCGTTCCGTTGAAGACGTAGGGTCCTCCGGCACCAAGTGGAAATACGTGAAGCTGGAGAATTCTCTAGTATTCTACAAGCCTTGGCGAATTCAAGGAGCCGTACGAACCTTTGGTGGATTTCCGGAGGACGTCAAGTATCACGATAATAATATCAATGGGAAATTAATTTGTAAACAGGAGAGTAGATGGGGCAAGTACAATTAAAATTGAAATTATTGCACATTTTCAACAAAAAAAGCTGGTTATCATTTTATTTTTCTTAATTTATCCCATATTCAATTTATTTCTATTTATTTCTATTTGTAAATAGTTTTCCTTGCGTAACGGGCGTAATTAACATTTTTTTTAACGAAAGGGATTACGCGTTTACGCGGATTTAAGATAAAAAATACATTATATTTTGCCTTCGGCCAAATTCTTGTTGCCGATCAAACTAACTATTATTCCCTTCAGCTTCACCAAACACAAGTTGCACAGTAGTACAACTTGTAAGTAACAATCAAAACAAACAGAGCAATAATCAACAAAACTATTAAATCGTAATAAGCTATTTACAACAATGTTGTTAAAATATATTCGATAACATTTAACAGATCATCATCATCATCATCAGGCGCTGGTGTACATTGAAAATAAGTAATTGGAGAATTTTGTAACTTATAATCTGCCGTCCACACACGCCTGGTAATTTCTTCGCGACGAGAAGTGACTCTGCAAGTTAGCAGGAGCAGGGGGACTATGGAGAGCACAAAGAAAAAAAATGAAGACGCCTTCTATCAAAATTGGGCACAACATTTACTTAACTACTGATGATACGCTTTACAACGAATCAATTTGAATTTGACAAACTTGAAATTAATTTTAAATAGCAACTCACTTAGTTCAGAGGGGTTCTTCATTGTGGGTCAACCGCCGCCGATTAGCATTGGGTCGCTGGTACATGTTGTCCCCCCGATATCTCGAGTAGTGGTACCGCTCCCGGGCTTCACAGAAAACTGCCAACGCGGTGGCAAAAACAGCGAACATCCCGAAAGCACCTACACTGCCCCAGAAACTCATGGTGACCAAAGGGGGCAAGGGAACCACTCAGGGAAGAGACCAGTTGTCGTGACGCTTAATCTGAAATTTAATTTAAAAAAAATACAGTCACAGTCACCAGTCACCTTCACTCTTTTTTTACACCATCCAAGGAAACTCATCAGGTGTCCGGGGAAAGGATCACCAGTGTCAGTTATTCCTTTCAATTATTATTGATAATTTTATCAATTAAAAAATGCGCACCTGCGTTAACGATTAACGTAAAATTGGATCCACTTTTGCTGGGTCGGAATCTCCTCCAGGCTAAATTAGGGTTGGATCGACTGGTGATGATGATAATAATTAAAACTATTTTGCAATCGAATTAAGCAAGACAGCTGTAGTGTGCCCCTTTGCGAGGTACACCTAAACACAAAAATATGGTCTTAATTTTTCTACGCATCCCGTATCTGCTCTGGTTGAAGAGTCTAACAATAATATTGTGACATGTCGCAAAAAGCCAAAATAAAAAGTGTATACATGATGTAATGAAATTTACAAAGATATCCTGGGCAGAACCAAGAAGACAACAACAAATCTACCAACATTGCACATTCCCTCCTGCATTGATTTGACGTGTACTACTGTATTTACCCACAAACGATACTGCACCCCGACTACATAGAGGAATGCCACACTGCATCTTTGTAGGGAGCAGCAAGTAACGTTGAAGTCATATTATTTCGCATTTTCCCCTATTTTCGTCTTTATATTTTTCCGTTCGGAACGATACACGCTACACGGTAAGTGTAGGTAATGTTATACTAGAGTATGAAAGATACACACAGTATCACCTCCTCAGTCGCAGTTGGGTAAAGTGGGTAGGAGCAACGATGCTTGCAAAATGGGACATAAGCAAGCACAGCATTTGTTGCTTTGTGCATTAAGGAGGTAGGCCGTGTTAAATGGCAAACCTATGGAAGTATGTACTGCATGTAAGCATTGAATGCTCATATAAGTGCGCGAAATGGTGATGTGCTGTGTTAATTGATTATT
>JAHZNE010007262.1:0-18872 GCA_027744055.1 Callyntrura sp. NNG-2020 | reverse complement strand
GCCACATGAACATTTTATAATGTAGACGCCTGCATTTGGAACGGGAGTAGGGTCTTTGTGACATGTAAGAATGTCAGCCATTCTAGTTATAGGAATATAACCAATAATGTTGCCAAGTTTTCTGGTTATCACCCTATTTAAATGATTGGGATTTCCCAACAAACATAATTTTTTGTAAAACGGCGATAAACGCACTAAGTCACCTAAACTTAAAGAAAGCTGTTTGGACTTCCTGCAAAAGTGAGAATTGCGAGAGAACAAATGAAAAGGTGAAAATGTCAAGTGCTCGGCTGGTGAAAAATTCATGGCCTAAAGAAAAATAAATATAAACTCTCTTCAAGTTTTAAATAAGTAAAAACTCACATCAACCCACAACAGCTCTGGGTCCCCTCGAAAATGCCGTAGCTTCGGCTTACTTCCTACCAATTTCAATATCCCTATTCCTTCTTGATTTATCCCACTCCTCCCCGTGGGGGATGACTTACATAGTCATCTTTGAATTAAGCTTATCTACTGACACAAGTTATCTCTTTAAAAATTTGAGGATCAAAATGAGGATTAAAATGAAGATCAAATTAAGGATCAAACCCTAACCTAAAATGTTTACAAAAACTTAACCTAAATTACTGTCTTACACTAAACTAGTCACAAGACCACAATTCAACATAAAATCTAACCAAACCAAATCGTTAATGATCATTCTCTCATCCTCATTTCCCCAATTTGTACCTTACTTTGATCTACAAAATTGATCAGAACTAGACTGTCCCAGAGTACTTGCCATTACCCAACATTCCGCTAAAATGTCGCTAAAACTGGGATGGTGTCACAGCTTATTGACGTCCCCTTTGACGCGGAGTTATCGTTAAAAAATTAAAAGATGAAACGATTATTACGTCCCGAGTTGATTGCAACTTAATTTTTACACGGAGTAAATTTGATTTTCCCATGCGGTGCCATGTTTATTTCATTTCTCCCATGCATTACGAACAAATTTTCATATTTTTTACTATTTTTATGTTGTTCGCTTCGCGTATTTGGATGGTGTGATTTAAAACGCACTTCACAGTGTTCCGTGCAAAACTGCAAACCCTCGTCAGACCGACATGTACAATATTTAAATTGTTCCCCTTGTATCCAAAACGGACCTTCGTAGTTCATGGCTAGTATGCCTCATTACTAGAAATGTTGCTTTTGAGAACAGTCGTTCTCACTAAGGAAGCATCGGTTAAATGATAAAACTGTCTATGCAAGTTGAACTACATTTTAAGATATTGAATAATGCAAAGAGGAATAATTAGGAGCAGAATGAATGATACAAAAATGTGAAGGGAAGAGATATGTCTAACAATAACAAATCTGATATAATACATTTGCGACGTATGCTGCATTCGGATATTAAAAAGGTCCAATGAGAAAATATCCTAAGGAGAAACGGCCTAATGAGAAGAACGCCTGAGAAAAAAGGAACAAGGAGAGCGATGTCTAATTTATATAAAATGCCCAATTATCCTACTGTCGCATAAGACATTTTAAATTTTAGAAATGTTTGTCCGTCGTGTAAATGTAAAAGACATACTACACGACAGGTCCAATAATATGTCGAGAAATGTATGTATCTGAAAATAAAATAATATTCTAGAACGACGAAAGTGCTGTAGTAATGTAATTAAATATCGCAGAGGTTATTACCTTCTGAATATTTCAATGCATAACAGAAGTTATTGATTTTAACATACTGTCTGTGTGTGTAAACACGAAAATCTCTGACACTACATCAAATATCGAAATTATGTTTTCACCAGTCTACATTACACACAAGTCGTAAGAACTTTCTGCAAATAAGGGTTCTGTGGCCTGATTTAAACTACAGGGTTAAGGCTTAAAGCCGCACATATGCCTCGGTTTTGTCCTTGCCAGGCACAGGGGTAACTCGTGAGGAAAATTACCTCAAAGGAGTGACCCCACTAAATGTCATAATCCGCTTGGGGGTAAAATTTTATAGCATGTTCAAATGGGCTGAAATTTAGTACACATGTACCTTCTACATAACTATAACTTTCTGCAAAGTTAGACACCAGCTGGTTGACTCGTGACATCCAAAGCTCATCAAAGGGTCCAATATGGTTTTCAACGCAGCTGTTGAAAGTTAACTTCAAGTGAGATGGAATTTCCGACAGATAGCTTGCAAGGATTTAAAGCATTATATTTTTTCCCCAATTATATTACACTTGATGGGGATCTGAAACACATTGAGCTGAACGTGTTGAAATAGAATTACAAATAGGCCCGGTTGTTTTAAAAATCTAGTGATATAACTATGTTTGTTATATCACTTACGAGAAATTACAAAAAAATGCCATTCAAAAATTGTCTTTCGCATTCCACTACAAAGTATACATTCATCAAGCTACATTTATGTACATTAACTCATCGTTTTATTTTTTTGCTTTTTAACGTTTAAACTACACTCGACAGGGAATGTACGCTAACATTTAACTTTGCGTGCTAAAACACAAACAGTGATTAGATGACAAGTTGGTTTTACTAGTACAAGGCCATTTCTACTTAATTTGTTTTTGTGGTTCCACAGAAGTCAATGTGAGCGTCAGAAAAAATTCGGTCGAAAAGTTTAATTGATTGTTTATTGAAGTACCAGTATATACGTTGGCGCTTTAAGATGGCAATGGAAAATTATGAATTTATTGCAATTAATGAAGTAAAAGAAGCCGCCTTTTAGAAGCGGGTTCTCATTAAGTTACGCTTAACAAATCCAAACGCTCACAGTAACTAATTATTTATTTGCACGCTTTAAGTAAACACGGTAATAAGAACTAGACATGCTGGATTTATATTTACAGAATTAGAGTGGTCCTAACTACGTTTGTTTGTATTTCTACTCTTGACGCTGCTAGTCCGCGTGATTGCCTCATTAAGACATTAATACAATTAAAATAGAAGTAGCAGTAACGGAAAAATAGCAGTTATACATACCGTATTGCAAGCGGCCTTTTCAGCTTTGATGAACACTTAAGCTTGAGTCGCTAATAATTTGGATGGCGCAAATACAATTTAGGTATAAAATCAGCGAGCAAGCATATTTCTTCTAGCGTTTACTCTTCTAATTCGACAAAATGAATAAATTATTAAACGTATTTATCCTGCTTTAAATAACATTTCAGCACTTTTAAATGAGCGCAAATGTTTTGGTTACGTGTTTTTAAGTGAAAAATATCAATGTTTTAAGATCTAGACGCAAAACGGATCTCATTCATATGGCATCAGGTGAAATCAGGGATGAACAAATGCGGTTAAATAAGAAGTTTAGATTAATATATGTCAGTTAAATGTCTTGTTAAATTAATTATTATATTTATGATTATTTATTTATAGATATTTTTGTAAAATATAAATATTTCATCGAATACCATTGATACAGATCGTGAAATGGATTGGAAATTTTTATTTTCTACTGACACCTTTTTAATATAGTCGAAGTAACATCGGAAACGCTTCCTTCTGCTACTGTTTACATCACCCGCTTGGTGACAGGATCATGTCATGGACATGTGGTTTATTCACGTTGAGAGCATAAATGCACTTCTCTTCTGTGCTTAGAATTGCATTTAACGGGCCAGTGTATTTAACAAGGCATGTCAGGTTTCCTTTTCTTAACGTCATATGAAATGGATCTGCATTTACAAGTATTAAACTGTTGTTAACCAAGGATGCCGTGAAGTCCATGTACAGCTTATTAAGTTCCTCATTAATGCTGCACTGCTGTGGGGTGGCTGTCGTAAAGGGCACTTCTCTCCACATGGCATGCTGTAGTGGGGGAAGTCCATGAAAAGGGCGTGAACATATCCCTCTTTCCACTTCCTAGTAGCTTCTTGTATTATTCATTCATGTGTAATACCTCTCTTTATAAAATATTCAGGAAGTCGTTTAAAGACAAACTCAGTATCATTGTCACTCATGAATGTTTTTACCACATTTCCTGTTTTGTTTTGTATCCACTGAATGAACTCAATAACTTCACTAGCTGTTTTGAATCCAGATGCTTCATCCTTCAATAACAGAAAGTATTTTGAACTGGCATTTTCCCGCTCAAATCGGCGTGGATCTTTTTTCCACTTTATAGGACGATTTGCTATGTTTCTCTTGGAATGGCTTTATTGCTTGTTTTGCTGTCTGACACTGGTTACACCACATGTCGCCTGCTGTTTCTCCTTTTTCAATTCCTTCAACATCTTTAGCTACACTTTCACGTATATACTGTATATTTGTATGGCCAAGACGGTCATGCCACAATTTCGACACTTCTGCTTTTGTTAGCAGAGCAGAATAACTGGGTTACACTGATTTAGCCTCCATCACGTACATGCCCTCTTGAAACTTTGCTTGAGGTCCCTTAATTTCTCTATTTTCGTAAAACACTGTTTTATACTTGTCACGAATAACTGTGTAGCCGTTTTGACCCATTACAGTTTCACGGCTTTCGGTATATACAGTACACCTTCTATGAGATGTGGCTCCCACTCACCATCTATGATAGCTAACACTTTAACTGATCCCTTTCCAAGGGCACTAATTCTATTGTGATCCGTAAGGGATACCGGCTGTGGTAAATTAAACGGTGTGTATTCAACAAATCTTTTCTCCCAATAATATGGTTTGTACCACCACTATCCCTGTACCATATTGCACTATAGTACTTTTTACCATTTGTAGCCACAAAAGCACGTGTGTTGCGTGAGTCGCCTCGTTGCTGAGGTTTATCATTGGATGAACGCTGCGCATTGTCACTCCATGCATTCTGTTTACCTCGTGGTAGATCCTGCTGTCGTAATTTCTATTGTATCCACTGCTACCCCTATCTTTGTTCCGCTGCTGGGGTTCTGTGTCACTATATGCTTCATTTTCTCTTGGCTTCCACTTGTGCCGTGGTGTTCGGCATTCTCTTGCCTATTGACCATAGAAGCCGCACTTATGACAGTTTGTTCTTTTCTTTTCGTCTTCTATTTTTGGGTTTCTCGGCTATGTAGCTTGAGTATCATCAGCAGCATAGGCTGCTTTTAATGTTTGCTTTTGTTTCTGCTCTAGGTTTCCTTTCTTCAAACGTAAAAGCAATGTGACCAACGTTTGGCCAGCGAGAATAAATGCGTTGTACTTTCCTTCTGGCAATGAATTTAATATCTTGCATATTGTGGATGTGTCATCTATGACGACGCCCATCTGATTTAAATTTTTACTAATTCTTTTGATGTCCTTGTATGCAGTGACAACATTTGCTTCTGATGCTATTTTGTAATTTAAGAAAGACGCACGAACGTAATTCTTATTCAATTGGCTCGTATCAGAATTTACATCTTCTAATGTGTCCCAAACTTCCCTTGGTGTATCCAAATCGTGAATATGGGCAGTTTGGTTCTCACTAAGCGTGGGAATTATCATTGACCTAGCCTCTACGTCTTTTGATCAAATTCTGCCTGTTTGTCAACATCGATATGATGTCTGACTTCTGTGCCAGTAACTACACCCCAGACTTTTGCTGCTTCTAATTGTACTCTTACCTGTAGCTTCCACTGATTGTAGTTGTCGTCATGCAACTTCGACAGTACAGCGTTTGCCTTTGCAATGATTTCTGGGAAATTTAGAATTCCCTAATTACCCCAAGAATGTTGCTTTTACCACGTTACCAAGTCTGGACTTGTGGACTTATGCAATCTACCGATGGATGACTTGTAGGTTTTGCTTTTCTACTGCTTTTACTAATATTCTAAAACTAGCTATGCAAACGAGGTAGAACAGAGGAAACTACCATCTGCAACCATGTCGGTAGTATTTTTGAAATGGAGTGATCTCTCTTGAATCAGTGTTGAGATTGATTGTTTTATTGAAAAACCGAATGGTTTAAATACCAAAAATGGTTACATTTATAAACATACATTCAATACACGTAATACATCATTACATTCAATAACATTGCACCGTGTATGGTGACAAATAATATTATTGGAACACAAATAACACTCTTGTCAACAAAAAACAATAACAGGATCATAAAAATTAATGAGGGGTTACAAGGTTGGACATCCCGTACCCAAGTCAAAAGATACTCTGAAAAACAATGAATAAAGAAACTATTCATAATCTACGGAGTTAACACTATGGTTCAATGTTCCGGAAATTGAACTCTCTAGAACAAAACACAAAATTTTCCACTGACATTAACATGCAGTAAAATTGTATTCCCAACACTTCATAATTTGCATTAACCCGTTTAAATAAATATACTCGTACTGTCTATTGCTGTACATCAAGCAATTTATGAACCAACCATGAAGTACAGTCGTTACCACTGCAAAGATTGTGAGTTGGTATAAATATTTTGTCTTAGTATCACCGTCGTAGATATTACGAAAGCGTATATATTGCACAATTAAACCAACAGTATAGGCAGTCAAGCAATTGAAAACCCGGTGACGCCGATGGTACTTTTTTAAGGAAATTTTCAGGGGTTTAAATATACCGCCCTTTTCAACCCAAGTGTAATCAGCAACCATACATTTGTTGGCAGTAATCACGCAACGAATTATTTTTGGAAGAAAACTCTTTTATCAACATTTTTCGGTTCTACCAAAATTCAGCGAACTTTGTTTAGTGACGAGTTCGATCAAAAATTACTACAAATTAGGATAATTTTTATTCAGAAATTTAACCTTACAGAATTTTAATAGACCTGAAGGATAAGTTATAATAAAAAATATTCTTCAAATTTCTTTAAATTTGCATTTGTGATTTCCTAATATTGATACTAAATTTCATTCAAATATTTAAGATATCCCTTTATAAATTTTAAAGAAAACTGATTGACACAACACTGAAATAAGCAAAGAAAAATTCTTTTTATATACAGCCACTCTGGTTGCTTACCAATCCAGATCTGAGCTCGTTCTGTTTAGCAATACTCAAACGTAGTGAATGTTGGTTAGTGACCAGTTTTGAGATGGGTTCCATACATTATATTTATTATGGATTTTATTATATTATTATTGTTAATGACCCACGAATACTAGAAATGCAAAAAGATATAAACTTCTAATAAACCCAAATTTCTATATTCGCCATCAGTGGTTTTATTATTCTGTTATACTGGACCAATAAATGGTAAAAAAAACAAATTTAAATTGAAGGAAACGTGATTTTTTTTGGAAATTTATGTTCTGCTACACTTCAGCAGGTGTTCTATGCGACGATCGGACAGGTGAAAATCTACGTGGTTTCATTTTAAGGAAAAGAATTAATGCAGCAAACTCATGCTTAGCCAACTGTATTACAATAATATATATGACAGTAGAACATTAGGAATTTATTGCCGTCGATGAAATTAAACAAATAGCTTGCCTTTTAGAAGCGGATTCTCCTTACTCTCTGCATAACAGTGTTAAAGCGCTCGGATTTACTAATTATTTAATTACACGCTCCAGTAAACACAGCAACAATAAATGTGTACGCTGGTTTTATACTTACAGAAAAAAAGGCCTCGCTTCTTTTGTATTTCTAATCTTAACGCTGCCAGTCCGCGATGATTGCCTTATTAAGACATTAAATTTCTCATTAAAATATCGTTTGGTTAAAACGGCAGTTATAAATAGTGTGTTGCAGGCGGTTTTTAGAGCTTGGATACATACTTAAGCCGGAACTGCTCATAAGTTGGATGGCTCAAATCCACATTTGATATTAAATCAGATCATAGAGCGAGCGCTTTCTTTTAAGCCACTTTAACTCTGCTGATTCCACAAAATGGAATAAATTATTTACTTGTTTATGTCCCATTAACTTCGCTCGGATTGTTTTCACTCGTTCGGTAAATAAGTTGCATCAACCAGTTATTTTACGTCGGTATAAATTTATAAATATATATTTCGTTTAGACTTATGACTATACAAATCTAATGGTATATATATACAAAAACGTGTGTTAAGTCCAAGCAGTCTATATTTTAAAAAAAGTTTTTTTTCTTATTTCACGACTCACGACACGAAAATATGAACTGGAGAATATAGACAACAAGATCACCGGCATGTTGCCGGCGCGAGTTATTAGTTAGATTTAAACTCACAAAATAGAGTGACCGGTTTCTTTAAAATCAAGTACTCAAGTACTTTAGTATTTATATTCTATAAATATCATTTCAACACATTTATATAAATGTGAACGCCAATCTCTCAGTTGCGTGTTTTTAACTCTATGAAAAAAATTGTTTATATGTTAAAGCTTTTATCTCTAATTAAACCCAACATGGATTTGTTTGGTATCAAGGAGACCATGTTTGCAAATGAGGAGTCAGGATTAAACAGAAGTGGTTAAATAGAAGGTGTACAGGATTTGTTTCATGCTAAATGTATTGTTATTCATGACTAGTATACATTAAGTGTTTGCTATAATTAAATAAAAAAACTTTAAATACAAAACGTCAAAAATTGCTAGATTCTCATACAATTGTTTTATCTTGCCTCTATATAGGAGATATAAGCCGTATTGAAAGAAACGTCTTGTAAAACGTTATTTCTGACACTCTCTTCTATACAACGATCGGGCATGTCCCAATCTAATACATATTGAGTAAACAATTTTTGGTTAAAGAATATGCATTTGGTCAGCACGTGTCACCAGCTACATTAACATTCAATTAAACCTGACGATAGATGACTGTCTAACATTCACGTTGACTACAATGGTTCCATAAAAACACATTAATTAGTTATGTTACTATATCTTTTGAACAACGTGCCTACTTTGAGCAACACGTTGAGCTTAATGTGAGTGGCAATTCCAATTCCATCACGTCCAATTATAGCAATAACCGCTAATGCTATATTTAAGTTCACGTGATTGCATAATTAATTACATACTTTTACCTATTTTTTGGCTGTGGCACTAAGCATCATGCAGTATTTATGCTTTGCTCCGTTTACCGAAGTGCCTGTATGTGTACAAGAACATTTACTGAAAACTTGTATGGTATGGTAACACGGAAAGTAATATCAAATGCATTATTCGGAATACGCCGAAGAAATATTACGTTCATGTACTCACATACACACTTAATTAAAAAAGTACATGATCGTTAATATTGCAGTTTGTTTTACCGCTCCTATCATACGTGATGGAGGAACTGATTCTCACATTGAACTGAACGTGTTGATCTATAAGGACAAATAGGTCACCTTTTTTAAATCTATTAATAAATGTGTAAAGCACTAAACGACTGAATATAAGTGAAGCTAAATTACACTAGATATCTTACTAATTATGTGTTTTTACATTGTACACACTGTAACGATATCCTATATTATGAATATGCTGAAGGTGCTGTCGTCATTAGGATGACTCATAATGAAAATTTTCATATATTTTTGCGTTTTGACCCTCCGTGTTTAAATTTTGAATTTGCTTACATTTGTAGACAAAATTCATTTACTTTTAAGAGATACGATCGCTTTAATGTTTTACATGCATCCACAAATATGGAATTATAGAGCAGCAGAAATAAATAAATCATGCCATAATAGGGCTTGATTTAAAAAATTCTATATTACTCTATAAAAAGTTCTAAAGACAGAATATTCATCTTACACTTCCCTCTGTATCATTACTAAACTGACTGTTTGACTAACCACAAAGTTTTGAAAGTTTAGCGCTGTCCGTTTTTCAAAAAAATTAGTATTTCCAAAATGTACTTTTGCCGGCTGACAGGACCGCAGAAACTTGCTGAACCATCTTCTGTTACCTTTGTATGGCATTATTGTTCCAGCATTTGCTAGTGCGGAACCTGAGTTGTCGTAAACGAAACCAACGCTTGAAAAAATGGCGAAGCTTGCGCAAACAGCATTTATAGCAATGAGAACAAATATCACCAACAAAGCTGGACTTTCCATTTGAAAATCAGCGCATATGAGCACCGTAAACGCGATGACTTGGATTGTGCAGAGAAACCAACTCCCTTCACTGTAAAATAACTGCCGTCTTTCATGATCAAACAAGCGAACCAATACCTGAATTTCTCGATGGGCCAGAACAGCTGTTCTAAATTTAGGTGACGTCACCAAATTGTCATTAAAAATTCTAATAAGTACAAGAAATGAGATTGACGGAAAGACAATGATGGCACCGTATATAAATATGTTTACCATTGCAATTGTGAAAAGAAATAGGTTGAAGCAGATAAACAATAGTTTAAGAACGTTTTGCATTGGCGAAGGGTCCGTTGTGGTGGATTCATGCCCATCCTGACATTCCTGTAGAAGTTGGTGCAGGAGGTGAGTGGGCTGACATGGGTAGGTCCATCCAAGTACGAAGAAATATATAATTCCCACGAAAGGGATAGTCCAACGTAAACTTTTGATCAGAAGTTGTGTGTATCTCTCCAGCTTTTGTCCTCCCTTCCAAAATGCTACAAAAGCGCAAATAAGTCTACTTGTTGTTAGTACATTTACATAGATGTATGCTTTCATGATGTTTTACCTTTATACTTTTCTGATATTTGCATCAACGCGTTCAAGTATAGAGCGTCGTACTGCTCGTCTCGGTATTGCAAATAATATAGGAACCAACCTTGGAATACACCAACAACAAAAGTCAAATTCACCAGTTTGAATAACTTGCTTCCCTGGAAATCGCCACTAATTGTAAGATATTGCCCAATTAGGAATGCAACGTATGCTGTGAAACATTTGAATACCCTATGGTGAAAGCAATACTGCTTGGATGCTTGTGCCAGCGGAACAAAACTATTTTTGCTAGCATCCCACCTAAATCGAGCCACCATAAACATGTTGGCGCTCTTCACACAACGAATCATTTCCGGGAGGAAACATTCTTTCGTCAGCATTTTTGCGTTGTACTGTACAGAAAATGGTTGGTAATTTTGATGGTTTTGTACGCTCGTATTTAGTTGCAAAAAGAAGTATTTTTAAAACGAAAATAGAAAATTACTTTTATCTATATGTTATAACAACACTTTTAAAATTATCTTTTCCAATTTGTAAACTGCAGAGGGTCTGGGTTAATATGGTTAAAGTTTAGATATGGTAGTTAATCTGCTGGAATTTTTTCGTCAAATCGTTCAATTTTGAAATATGCAAACAAAAAAGTTTAAGTAGGAAACTAACAGACTAACTAACGGTACTGTTGATGGTAAATTTAAAACTAAATATATTCCTGCTCATTGTATTTATAGTTACTCTAACAACGACCAACTTACGTACTGACGAGTTGTAGAAAAGCTATGTGGAATAAATAGTTCCACATGAATTTGTATCTATCTTGTGCTCTAAAATTAAAAACCTTAACCAGGAGTCCGCTAATACCAACATAATACATTAACATGAGGCCAAAGCAAATATGAGTGAAACTTTTATATATTTTTCAGATTACGATTTAACGAAGCAGGATAATAAATTCTTTAATTATGAATTTCTACTTGCCCAGCATTTCATACAATTACCATTGTGGTAAATGAGACAAATAAATCAGTCTTTATATTTTTATGACTCATGACTCACACTCCACAATTTTGTTCTACCCTTTTTGAGATAATACATTTTGCTTCGAGGCGATAGGAGAGATACGAATCAATCTGAAGATAATAATTATCTTTGTTGGTCTGTCCCTTTGTCAAGAGATCCCCTCCTAAACCACTAGACCGATTTCCGTGAAACTTTCCTAGTACATTCACAACACCCTGAAACGTTCCACTGCAAAATTTCAGCCCTCTAATTTTAACCGTTTCTGAAATATTTAATTATTTTAAGAAATTAACTGTATATTCAGAGATATCCAATACCTTAACATTGAGAGGATAGACCTGGTCTTGGACACATATTATTGTAGGACAAATAAATTACGTATGTCAGAGAATCTCATTGTTCTGCGTTCGTTGCCAAAAACGATTGGGAAGATAGTACATGGGTAATACAAGGTAATCCAGGTAAAATTTTACACTTTCTTCAAGCCATGGCCTAAACATACTTTTGGCCGACAACACCGTTTCCATTAGAGTTGAAATGTAGTCGCATTAAATAAAACGACATGGGGACATATGATAAGCTGTGGAGGTCACGAGGGACCTTCAAACCCAGCAAAAAGTTGTTGAACCTTATAGGAGCTCATAAGGGATCGACATATCAAATTCCAGTTTAACTTCCACTTAAACTAAGTAATTGTTAAAGTTCAAACACGATGGTACAAATAATTTAAAATATAATTTTGTAGAACACCCAATTAAAAAAAGGTCAGTATGTAAGTATGATGTGCTTTCCCTATCTCCTCACGATGGTGGATGACATCGTTTTATTTTATATGGTGTAAAATAGTACTGCTGTAGCAAGGACAAGGAATAGTATAAATGCTCTGAAAAATAATGGAAGCTGAAATCGACACCCTAAATATATCTTTGCATATGACTACGACCTTCAAAATAATAATATGATCTTGAACAGAGCCCCAAATCTGAAAATGTTATAACTAGAACTAATTAAGAACGACTTTAAACTATGTGAGGGCCCCAACGGGTTTTCATGAACGTGCCCTGCACACTTTTACACCCTTTCCCAACTCCTCCAACTCAATCAACTCCTTGGAGGTTCCCACCCTCCAATCTCCTTGGTGGACCCAGAGTTGTGCAGCGGTAGTACCGCCGGTACTATCGCTACCGCAGACATTTTGGCCTACTACCGCTACCGCAGTAAAGAGGATTGCACATGGATGGTACCCACCCACAAAACTCTTTGGTAGTACCCACCCTTTAAAGGACTAACTCTTTTGAAAAACCATAAACTGCAAAAGTGCTTTTCTATGGGAGGCGGAATTCCCACCGAGCGGCACTCTTCGACAGGATATCCCATCCACGGGTTTCCCACCGACGGAAAAACTCACCTAACCGTACTGGAAATAACTCCGACTTGCATTATTCCGACAGAAATAAAAGCCGACGTTCGCATTCATCAATGCATTTCATTGTAATGCGTTCATATTCCATCCATTAACTGTCACTGTTGTACTATTACGCATTATTTTGGATTTTGGTATTACTGACGATTCATGGTTTCCATCGAGATAAATGGACATTCTCTTTGGTTTATGCATTGCAGTCAAACAAGTTAGCCAGCAGTTAGGAATATATGTTTGCAAACATATAAACGACGGTGATAAAGATTTACCTCCAAAGATATCATTCATTGATGCTGAAAAGGCCATTATATCAGCACTCCCTACCACTATGCTGATAGGATGTAACTTGATAATGTTAGTGCTGCACAATTTATAGATGAGCCATTTGTAACGACTGAAGTAACTCGCAACAAAAAAATGAAGTAGACAAGAGAAGTTAGCGTGGACATTTATGATTTGCTACATTAACGGAAGTGTGACGAGGAAATAGTATAATAGGTAGATGTAACTGCAGCGAATAATACACAGGCAAAGCGATAAATTGCTAATTATGAGTCGAAATATTTTCCTGTTAGAAAAATGTACTGTCGAAATTATCACATCACATCTAGAGCGGGGCGAAAAATTATTTTTCTAAATTTAACCGTTTTTGAAATATTTAATTATTTTAATTAATTAACGCTATACCACAAAAACGGCTAATGTTTTTTAACACTTTAAATTTGCGATTTGTTTGTCTTTTAATATCAAACAATTTATCTATTCAATGTTTTAAAAAATAGCCGTTTTCAAATATAACCTTAATTAACTAATTTTTTATTAATTAACGGTATTTTTCGGAAATGATATTTTTTTTAAACTTTAAATTGTAAGAAAATACTTTTTATAGCTTTACACTTTTGTAATTTAAATTGTTCAAAAAATATTTTCTATTACGAAATACGACATTAATTACGTTAAATTAATTAAGAGATTGACATAAGAGAGACATAATTGAGAGATCTATGCACCATTGGAAAGAACATAAAATGTTGTATAAGTAAAATAATTTTGCAAAAAAGATAGTTTTAGATGTATTAATAAAAGCACGCAATGTTGTTGGTCGCCTGGTGTGATGCATTTAAAATTTATATAAGGAGGTAGAGTCGCAGTGACAATATTATATATTGCGCAATGAAAGCACGCTCGGGCACGGGCGGGCTCGGGCTTCGGGAGGTCTTTTGGACTCAACGCAACCCCCTGGTTCTGACAATGTCTTCTGATGCCACTATACATCTGTCTTGAGTTTGGCGTGGGTGTGACCCCAAAAGGTCCACAACAGACATTGCTAAATTGCATACCAATACCACCTTTAGAAAAGAAATGTGCCATATTACTTTCTTAACAAGAAAACTAATTGTGCACTTATTTATAAGTTTTGTAAATAAATGTCCTCGAATTTCCCGTTACAACATCGGCCAGGGGTACCATAGATGCACGTGATTTGCAAAACATTTGCAAAATTTGATGATTTAAAAGCAATCACATGGTCGGCTGGTGTTACTAGTTAGGTTAAAAGTCAAATAAACATGACAACCAATTTCTGGTTCTGGCGCCAATAACATTTACTTAATTCTAGTGGTTCTTCAAGGTCTAGTTAATTAGTAATGTCCCCATATTCGTTTAGACAACGTGCCTACTTCGAGCATGTTTGATATGAGCACGTTCATCTCAATGTGAGTGGCAACTACTCCATCACGTGTAATAAAAGCGAAACCCCGAATCGCAATATTTAAGTTCGCGCAAGTACATAATTAAACACGTCATTAACTGATTTTTCGTCGTCGCGCTAGGCACCATGAATTACTTATGCTTGTTCATTTTTACAAAGCGCTTGTTAGTAAGTTAACCTTCATATTAAACTTAATAAAGTTTTCAGTTGTTGGACTAACTTTGCTGAACGGTTGTAAGGTATAATAACACGGACAAATCATTAGAAATGCATCGTGCAGATAAATAATAAGTCGTAGAAGAAATAATACGTCGAGTATTTTATTTGGTATAAAAGTATCAAAATTTAAATTGTGTCGTTTCACCGCTTTTATTACACGGGATAGTGGAACTGACTTTTACATTGCACGTAGTAGCATAGAATCCCGAATAGGTCTCGTTGTTTGAAAAATCTAGAGACACAACTAATTGTCGTATTTTTATAATACAACTGGCAAAAAAATGACGAAATCTTGCCCTTTTAAATTTGTGTTGCGGATATAACGACAAACATTTCAACATTGAACTTTACAGACTAAAATGTCAAACAGGGATTAGACGGCATTTTGTTTAAACGAATATAAGGACATTAGTTATTAATTTGTTTTTGTGGTTCGAGTAAAGTAAAAGGGAATGTTAGGCAGGGATCGGTTTATAGGTTTGTCATCTAACTTAGTTAGTAGGAGCTAATGATTTATTAAAAAGGCTGAGTTACTAAAAAATCTTTTGCTCTATCAGCAAAATTTCATATAGGGTGTACGATCTACTAAATGCTTTTCTTGTTGAAGCAATTCAATTTTTAATTCAACACACAGGTGGAGTGAAGGATAGATATGTCAAGCTGGCAGAGCCGCAGGTGAACTGAAACTAATACATGATAAAGCTCCGATCGTTTTGCAACTCTATAAATGTTTTCATTTGACTTAATACACGGCCATCGTTTCAGTCATATTTGAGAAAAGCAACCTCCGTAATGTAATTGGCCATCATGTAAATAACACTGTGTAACATCGTAAAACCATTTTGCTCATTTTGAACTATTACTAAGCTAAGCAAGAAGTTTGAATGTGCTTGTTTATTGTTAGCTTCCAGTACCTTTTCTTTTACATCCCTAAATGAACAATTGACATCAAATACCCCTATCCAGCATTACTCTCAGTATTTTATGTAAATTAGTTTTATCTTTTGAAAATTTGATTTAAAACAATACTATAAACCTTGCTAATTCTGATGCTTAATTTTTTATCATATGCCATCATTTACTTTATGATATTGTTGAAATTCAAACTTAATGAATAATTGCATCGACATTTAGCCTGGAAGACTTGCAAAGTTAAGACGCCGGGCTAGGATATAATTCAAGAATTCCTATATTTTTGTCCTTAAGTTATCCATCTGTTTTAAGACAAAGCAAAATTGAATATTGCGGCAACTTTCAGCAGCATATAAGTTGCAGGGGCTGCTATCTTTGGCGTTGGTACCAGACAGCTCCTTCTAGAATAGTCAAATACTTGCGGTATCTCCATCTGTGAAGATCGAATTTGAACACTAATCCTACAAGTACCTTCGTAGGACCTCATCTTACTCAAAATTGTTCTTACTGCCAGCTTCAATGTGAAGAGGTGGTGTACAGCTCTCCTATTGTCCGTGCCACTAGAGTGTGATAGTGGGGAAGGCCGAGTCATGACGGCAAATTACGAAAACGACAAAACTTGTAGTTAAATATATTTTTGGGAACGTATGAGCAATACTTGTGATTTTCAGATCTGATTATAACGTTATGAGCAATTAAAGTGCATTCACGTTGGGTGACTCTATACAATCCGAACAGCTGCAATTTTGTCGCTGTCGAAAGATTCAATTAAACAAATGTGCAAATGAGATGGATGATACCCCACACTACGCACAGATAGAATGGAAGGTGTAATGTATTTGATGGACGGTTCATCCATTCCGAAAGTTGCTAGTGGCTAGTGGTACAACCCCACGAAGAAATATTTGTAAGTGAATCTATTCAAGATGGACACACTGTACTAACCGTAAGCTCAACTATGAAAGGCGAATGTGTGTTGTTTTGTGACAACACACATTGCTTGAATTGCTTCTGCAAACCTCAGTTTCAGAACTATTTTTTAGCTTTTTCATTTCTGAATTTGATGAGGTAATTCCTCTGAATACTAATGAAACTAATGTTCCGACAATATCTTTTGATGCCTTTATACATCTGCCGTAGGCTTTGTGTAGGCGTGATCCCCAAGTGCCCACAAATCCCATTGTGCCACATTACCTTCTCAGCAATAAAAGTAAATGAGCACTTATAAGTTTTTTAAATACATATTATCACTTACATTTTTCTTTTCAACGTCGGCCAGCGGTACTTTAGACAAAGGTGATTTGCAAAATTTTTGCAAAATTTCGTAATTTAAAAGCAATCACAGGGTCAGCTCGTGCTACTCGTTAGATTAAAAGTCAAATAAATGACAATCAAGCTTACCCTAGCATTCGTTTTAATATTAGCGGTTCTACAAAACCTAATTAATTAGTTATGTCCCCATATTCGTTTAAAGAACGTGTGTACTTCGAGCATGTTTCATATGAACACGTTCAACTCAACGTGAGTGGCAACTACTCCATCACGTGTAATAAAAGCGAAAACCCGAAACCCAATATTTAAATTGACGCGAGTACATAATTGAAAACCTCATTAATGTATTTGTCGTCGTCGCGCTAAGCATCATGCATTACTTATGCTTTGTTCAAGCTACCAAAGCGTTTGTAAGTAAGTTAACCTTCACTTAAGTATCATTACAATCGTTAGCTGTTGAACTAACTTTGCTGGACGGTTGTAAGGTATGGTAGCTCGGACAAATCATAACAAATGCATCATGCCTAAAACGCCGGAGAAATAATACGCCGAGTACATCCTTTGGCATAAAAGCACGAGAACTTTAACTTTGTATGTCGTTTTACCGCTTCTATTACACGTGATTGTGACGCTGACAGTCACATTGAGCGAAGTAGCATAAAATCACGAATAGGTCACGTTTGAAAAATCTAGAGACACAACTAATTGTTGTACTCTGGTAGTACAACAAAAAATTAAGAAGAGTTTGCCTTTTTAACTTTGTTTTGCAAATATCACAACAAATGGTTGGTTTGTTTTTAATGCTTCTACTCCACTGGACCAAGGAATGCATGTTAACATTGAATTTCACAAGCTAAAATGTCAAACACTGAGAGTAGACGGCATGTTGTTTACACAAACATAAGGATGTCACTATATAATTTGTTTTTGTGGTTTGAGTAGAGTAAAAGTGAATGTTAGACTAGTTTCGGTGGCCCGGTTTCTTTGACTACTCTAACATAGAAGAAGTTAATGATTTGTTACAAAGACTAATTCACTATGAAACTCTGTCTCTGCAAAATGTTATACAGAGTTTACGGTCTACCAAATAATGCTGTTGTTGATGCAATTAAATTTTTAATCCAACACACAAGTGAAGGTTAGGTTAGAAATATCAAGCTGGTAGAGTTGCTGGTTAACTAAAACTAATATATTACAAAGCTCCAGTTATTTAACAATTTTACAAATGTTTTACCTCAACGAGGACTTGTGACAAGAAACAACCAGGTGTATATAAACCACGCATGGAACCAAATCAATTTTATTCAGGGATTTTATTTTCTATGGATTTGTTTGTGTTGTTTTGCCTCATTTATTTGTGCTGCCATTAGGGAAAGCAATCCATTTCAAGTGTTATGGAGTGCTAATATTATCCGTACTTAGGAGCGTTTTCAAGTTTTCATTTGACCTAATACACGGCCATCGCTTCTGTAAACTTTAAGAAAGGCATCCTCCGTAATGTTGTAAGGCATTATGTAAGTAACGCTAACATCGTAAGACCATTTCGCGCATTTTGAACTATTGTTACAGTGCATTTTCTTCAACTAAATTTTTGGCACACATTCCACACGTTTGTGGGCAGCCATCTGTAATCTACTTTCTTCTGTAACGAACGCCCATGCTAATATAAAGGGCTTCATATTGGCGCTAAGAAGCTCAGAGTTATAATTGTATAACTATTTGCATTATATTTTTGGGTTCACACAAAGTAAAATTGGTATCATTAAATACATTATATATATAATGATACCATTTATATATA